>LPNX011200884.1:302637-341732 GCA_001517045.1 Pseudotsuga menziesii
GTGCCATTTGGTCTCACAAATGCACCAACTACATTTATGTGCCTTATGAACAGTGTCTTCAGCAGGTATTTGGACAAGTTTGTTCTTGTTTTCCTTGATGACATTCTTATTTATTCTAAGAATGAGGAAGAGCATGAAGAGCATTTGAGATTGACATTGCAATTGCTCAGGGAGAATCAGCTGTATGCAAAGCCAAGCAAGTGTGACTTCTATAGAGATAGAATTCAGTATTTGGGTCACATTATCTCAAAAGAGGGTATATCTGTGGACCCTGAAAAGATTGAAGCCATTATGAATTGGCCTACTCCAAGAAATGTGACAGATGTAAGATCTTTTATGGGACTTGCAGGATACTACCGGAGATTCATTGAAGGATTCTCCAAAGTTGCACATGCCATCACTTCTTTGCAAAAGAAGGGGATAAAGTTTGAATGGACATCAAGGTGTGAAGATAGCTTCCAGCAGTTGAAAAATATTCTCACCAGTGCACCAGTATTGAAAGTTGCAGACCTAGAGAAAGATTTTGTGGTGTGTACCGATGCATGCGGACAAGGGCTTGGAGGAGTCCTTATGCAAGACAACCACGTGATATGTTACGAGTCGAGAAAGCTGAAGGAGCATGAGAAGAACTATGTCACTCATGATCTAGAGCTTGCAGCCATAGTACATGCTCTCAATATGTGGAGGCATTACTTGATGGGTAGAAGATTTGAACTACGGACAGACCATTTTGGTCTGAAGTATCTATTTGATCAGCCTACTCTGAATGCTAGGAAAGCAAGATGGTTGGAGTTTTTATGTGAGTTTGATTTTGAAATCAAGCACATAAAGGGAAAAGAGAATAAGGTAGCTGATGCACTCAGTAGGAAGGTGCAGGAAATGCATGTGGAATCTCTTAGTATTTTCCAATCAGATTTGAGGCAGTAGATTGTTAATCGTACTGCTGGAGATGAATTGCATGAGTTGGTAAAAGACAAATTGCAGCAGCAAAGCCTTGAGAAGAGGTATGAGGGATATAAATTGGAAGAAGACGGACTTCTTACTTATAAAGGCAAAATTTATATTCCAAATGTAGCAGAGTTGAGGAGAGTTGTTATGGATGAAATCCATCAAGCTCCAATTTCTGGTCACCCAGGATACCAGAAGACAATTGCTACTGCCAGAAAACGGTACTTTTGGCCAGGAATGAAAAAGGACATGGCTGAATACATTTCAAGGTGCATGAAATGTCAGCAGGTAAAGGTTGAGCATCAACACCCAATAGGTTTGTTGCAGCCCTTGCCAATTCCAGAATGGAAATGGGAAGTTATTTCCATGCATTTTATTACAAGATTGCCAATGACTTGGAGACAACATGATTCCATCATGGTTGTGGTAGACAAGTTGACAAAGGCAACACATTTTATACCGGTTAAGTCTACGCATAAGGATAATGACATTGCAAAGATATTCATGAAGGAGATTTTCAAATTGCATGGATTGCCTAAGGCAATAGTCTCTGAAAGAGATGTCAAGTTCACTTCCAATTTTTGGAAGGGGTTGTTTGCAGATTTGGGTACGAAGCTGAAATTCAGCACTGCATACCATCCTCAGACAGATGAGTAGACAGAGAGAGTTAATCAGGTGCTTGAAGATATGCTTCGCATGTATGTGATGGACAAACCAACCAAGTGGGAAGATTACTTACACTTGGAAGAGTTTGCTTATAACAATGGACAGCAGGCATCCTTGGGGATGAGTCCATATGAATATTTGTATGGAAGAAGGTGTAGGACACCAGTGACTTGGGATAATCCAATGAACATGGTTGTGCTTAGTCTTGAATTGATCAAAGAAATGGAGCAGGAGGTTGTAAAGATCATGCAGAATCTGAAAGCAACAAAGGAGAGACAAAAAAGCTATGCATATAAGCATAGGATGAACAGGGAATTCAATGTTGGGGATAATGTTTACCTCAGAGTGAGGGCAATGAAAAGTTCCTTGAAGCTTGGAAGTTGTGCAAAGCTGTCACCAAGATATTGTGGGCCATTTGAAGTGCTTGAAAGAATAGGGCCAGTTGCATATAGACTTGCATTTCCTGCTAGCACTAGAGCTCATAATGTTTTTCATGTTTCTTTGTTTAAGAAATATGTACATGATCCTAACCATGTGATAAATTGGGATGTGATTCAGGTGGAACCCGAGGGAGAGTTCCAAATAGAGCCAATGCGCATCCTCGACAGGAAGGTCACAATGCTCCGGAACCGAGCCATAGGGCAGGTAAAGGTGCAATGGGAGCACTACGGGCCTGAAGATGATACATGGTAGCTAGAGGATTCCATGCGATTGGAACATCCATTTTTGTTCAATTTTGTGGAACACTGAGGCAGTACCAGTGTAGCATTTTGTTCAATTTTGTAAAGCACTGAGGACAGTGCTATTGAAGGGGGAGGGGAATGTAACACCCTGGTTTTGACCCCATTTGCATTAAATATATATGATGTATATACTGTAATTAATCGTGGTGTGGAGCTAAAGGAAAAATCCCCACCATCGATTTAGCGTTTAATGTTTCGACGATTAAAATCGTTGCCAATGGTATATTGTGATATCCGACACACTGTATAGTTTTGGCATCATGTAAATATGCACTTTAATTTAAAATAAACCCCAACCAGCTATGTCAATGTGCAACCATGATGAAAAGGGAATGATTTTCCTAAGGATAGGGAGGGAAATTATGTAACCCTTGGGAGACATTGGGGAAAATCCAAGTGTCAATTGATAAACCCTTTTAGCTGTCACCCACCTTTTTGTCTTACTCACCTTTCCCTTGTCTCAATCAGTCAACTACCATATTAAAACCTCTGATGTTAGTTGGGCAGTTATTGCTGGGAAGTGGTGTGTGGCAGGACTATCAGTCCTTTCCCACACGCACACTCCACCAGCAGACTCTTTCACCTTCACATGGGCATTCTTGCATTCTTGCCCATCCTCATGCAGAGACATTCGATTTTACTCCTCATGCATAGGTTTTGGCATTTTACTCACACAGAGAGCTGGGAGAGCGGCCTCACGTGCACAATTTTGCTGTGTGTGTGAATTTCATGGTTGGGGAATTATGCTGTGTGTATTTCTCTTCGTTGTGGGTCTGACCATGGGAATTCACCTCCATGTGGGTTGTTTTTCCTTCCTCAAGTAGCTGAGAAATTGATTGCCGTTGGTTTCCCTACGATTTTGGTTTGCTGTGGGTTCATTTTATGTTTTTGGGTTGCTGTGGGTTCTTATTGAGTCGTTTTGGCCACGATAGGGCCAAGAACGACTTGAAAATCGAATTTCCCAGTCAGGGCTGCGTATTACCCAAATTATCACCTTAGTTGTTTTGTGGTGTTTGATTTTCTTCCCCAGAGCTGTGAATTGCTTGTTTTGTTGTGTGTATGCAGTGGTTGGTCTTTGGATTGTGTTGGAGTGGGAAGGGAATGAAGGCTTGGTATGCTTGATAAACCTGGTGTGTTTGGGAGCCACATAGACAGAGCTAGAGGGTTGGCTTTCTTCTCCACAACCCCTGAATATCACTGGAAGGGAAGTCAAGGCCTAAGGGACTGTGTAGCAGAGAAGGGACTAATTCCTTGTGTTTGGTGTGTGTGGGTGTCCTAGAAGTCAGACTAGTTCTGGTGTAGGTGTCCTTAGCTCTTCAATGAGCACACTAGCTTAGCATTCAGCTTTTCCCATCTCCTTGATGGCCTGATAAACCCAACTGTGTTGGCTTGGATGATTTATGTACCTTTGGCTATGTGTGAGCCTGCTTAGTTCCTTATTCCTTGGGGAATCATGCCCAACTCGGGGGTGGCAGTGTCGCTGATAGATTAAGGAGCACACTAGACTATGGTTGGGTGGAACGTTGCAGCGATGTAGCTGGTTGCGGGACAAGTTCTTCATAAGATAAGTATTCTTGTTTTCAATCTATGCAATCATATTTGATGTTTAATGAATTATGATGAACATGTTGAATTCTTGAATGTATGTTTTGCTTCCGCTGTATGCTGAATAATTATGCATCTCTGCATGTTTTACTTCAAAGCATTTCAGTTTTTATGTATGTACATGTTCATGGGGCTAGTTTCCTGGATAGTTAATGGTATGGTAGCGTCCTCTTTGCTGGTTGGAGGGTCGGGGACGTTACAATATTATTTTGATTATCATATCCTTACATGTAGTCAAATTTGGTTTGAGAAAGGTTGAAGCCTGTTTTGTAGGTCTCTTAGATTGAGGAGCAAGAGGATGGCTAGAGAAATCTTGGATCAACCTTTAGTAATCAAGATATGAACCATTGCAACCTTTTAATCTTGTTTATATTTGCTTGCATAACTTTATTCATCACTATTTATACCCCTAGTATGTTGGTGGCCTCTTAACCCCCAACCATATGAACACTTTCCCTAACAACAGACCCATCATCATGGTTTTGGGATGTATTTCATAATCCATCCCAATATTATTTGCACCAACCTGAAGGGCTCTCTAGGGCCTTCTCCAACAGGGGTGATGTGACCCCACCCACATAGTCATGTGGACACAACACCACCATTTTAGGAATTTCTTCACATTTTTACTAGCATTGCTTAGGAACACCTTTATGAACTTTCTAACACTTCTTATCATCATGGTCATGTGACCCAACATCATTTATTTACAAAACACTTCACACTTCTTTACACTCCACATCATCATGATCACTAGGGGATTTTCTAGGGGATTTGTACCACTTATGTATAACTCAAAGTGTCTTCCTGTGAGGGACATGAGAAATCGCTACACCATAAGGGTACCTCTTTGGCTTTATATACACGTGTGATCAAGGGATTCCTTAGGTTATTATTTAGGGGATTCAAGGATTCATTATACATTCCTAAACAATATATTTGTACTACAACCAAATCATAATTACCACCTTTACACCACATATCTTTTCACCCTTTTGACATCAATGACACCCTGTTTGACATCAATGACAACTTCTTCCAACAATCTCCCCCTTGGTCATTGATGGAAACAACTTCAAATCTCTCTCCCCCTTTGACATAAATGACAAAAGGGGTGAAGCAACTTTGTTCACCTGCTCCCCTTGGGAATATGTTGGCTCCCCTTGTCAATATGCTTCTCTTCTGTGACTTTGTTTTGCTGATAATTTTCTACCTTGCAGAAGATAACTTTACTTGACTATGAATTCCTTCTGAAAATATCTTTCTTTGCTGACAATGCTCCCCCTTTGACTGTGCTGACTCCACCTTAGACTTGGCCATTTCTTAAAGTTTTATGAAGTATCTCCAACTTTGTTCTTGAATAATTTTCCAAACCATTGATTTTTTGACTTTTCATCGATCTTCCTTTCATTTTACTTACACTTCCCCTCAACTTATCCATAATATTTGGACCCTTTATATCAAACTTGTTAAGTTTTCTTAAATTGCTTAGATGATATCCTAAAAAAAAATCACTAGTAGGATCACTGAAAGAACAACAAGCATAGAAATAGAAGAACACAAATATTTTTCTCGTGGAAACCACAAGGGATAAAACCTCGCAAAACTTTCTCGGTATAGAACTCAACTAGAGCAGTGTAAAACCCAAACAACTGCTTCTCTCTTCTTTCTGGCACAATTGTTATTCTCTCTCTTGCAAACTTGCTTGAGTCAATGTGTACAAATGAAGGGGAGCACCTCCCTATTTATATTCTTCACTTGACTTAAACTAGAACCTAACAGGGTCGACTTGTCTAACTGACAGGGACGACTTGTCTAGGAAGAAACCAAAGTTAACATTTATTATAATGACACTTGGGTACTATTGACCCGAATTACATTCAGAGGTTTACACTGATTCTTTCAATGGCTCTTACATGACTAAACTCATCTCCCGATGGAGGAATACAATCAATACATCTAGAATATCTTTCAAAGTTACAATACTTTAACACTCCCTCTTAACTAGGAATGTATTCAACCAAAGTAGCAACTGCTACCATAACTGTAAATCTAATTGGCGAGTCTCTATTTGGCATAGGAATTTTTGGAACATCATCATACATATTCGTCATCGATCTCAACTGGATCATCTTTTGCAATGTTAGTATGTAAATACCAAATCATCTTATTTACGTACTGGATGTTTATTTGCATTAGACTATAGATATGGATGTAAACTAAGAGTTTATGATAGTGCTACTGATTCATGGAACATGCATGTCGACAACAAGCTACACTTGGATAACTCCCATGCATTGGAGGCAACATCATTGCTCCCTTTAAATGGGAAGCTTTGTATAATTCAGAATATTATGAGTATTACGATGGTTGATGTGGGAAAATGAGAGGATACAACAAGGAACGCTTATGTTTGGGAAACCATTGCAGGAAAAGGGCACTTCGAAACATTTGTGACAAATCTGTGGTCAAATATTGCTGGAAGAAACCGTCTCAAGAGTCACATTGTTCACTGTCAAGTACTTTCAAGCATAGTGGTAGGTACTGCATTGTTGTTCTAACATCTTTAGGACTCTCTAAACATCCTCTGATAAATCCAATCAGGAGTAGATAGTTGCCATAAGTTGCTTACATATTTTTGCAGCCATATAGTTGAGAATGGTTCAAGTTTTGTGTGCAAGTTATGGGTGTTGTATGTTGTGATTGTTGGTAGATTTGTTTAGAAGATAACTACTGCAATCCATAGTTGCAGGAAAGGTAATCAAGCATTTCCATTTTCATATATTCCTGGTACAAGAGTGCAAACCTTTTTGTGCAAAGTCTAATTTCTTCTATGAATAGGTTTACATATGTAAAAATCTACAAGTAAAGCACATAAACCTTCTAAGTGCTGCACTTTTTCATTTGGATTGACCCCAAGAGCATTATAGTTGGAGATGACCTCAAATTTGTACATGCCAAGAGACAAAGAAGTGTCTCAAAGATAAAGAATGATGGACAAATAATCAGATCAGTTGAATTTGTACCATTTTAGATCAATGACAATGAGCTATTTTTATTTCAAATATTTATAGCAATTGTACACAGGTAAATTTATTAGAGCTTATTTTAAGAAGATCATTTTGCATTTAAAGGGGTTGAAGGTTTATAGAGATTTGCATTAGTCTATGCATTAGAGGAAACTTCAACTCAAAATGGGCCTTTTAACTTTAACTCAAACTCCATGTCATCATGTGTTAGCCAATGAAATTGCTTTAAATTTGAAATACCGTAAAGGTCTTAAACACTTTTTTAATATAAATTTGGGGATAGGTATCATAAAAAAAACTACTTTTTTGGTTTGTATTTTTGACATATCTCCTCGTGTTTTTACTCAAATTTCGATTGGGAGAGCTTGTTGGATGTGGAATTAAATTCCGCATCCAACAAGTATGCACTCGACATACTTTCGGCGGACCCCGCTACCCCAAAAACAAGAAATACCTGAAAAAACATGATGATGATGTCATCATCACGTTTTTCAAGTATTTCTTGTTTTTGGGGTAGCGGGGTCCGTCAAAAGTATGTTGAGTGCATACTCGTTGGATGCGGAATTTAATTCCGCATCCAACGAGCTCTCCCGATCGAAATTTGAGTAAAAACACGGGGAGATATGTCGAAAATACAAACAAAAAAGTAGTTTTTTTCTTTTCTTCCTCCAAAATTAATAAATATTATTTTATTATTTTAACTATTATTTTATTAATTTTTTTTAGTAGGCCCATTTTGAGTTTAAATTTCCTCTAATGTGTGTATATGGGTGTTTTAATTTTGAGTTAGCACTTGTGTTCTTGGAGAATTTCATATTTCAGGGACTCAAGGTATTCAAGAAGTGATATTCCATTTTTTGATGGTATTGTTTGGATGTTTCTTGGTCATACATTTTGTTATATATTTATCATTTCTTATTTGTGCTAATGCAAAATGGTTCTTTCTAGTTGAATGGAGATAAATACATGTAATTGTATCATTGCCATTGCTCAAAAAGAACTGTAAACAATGAACATAATTCAAAAGGAGGAAGATTAGTTGATGGAATGGGTGCACTGTGGCTGAGGAGTCTTGAATAGTGTGAATAGTAGATAGAATCTTGGATCATGGAGAAGATGTATGTTGCTTGCCTGTTATAGATACACGAATAAAATTCCTCTGTCATAGCATGTTCATTAGATCCAAGTATTACTCAGTGTAATAGTAGAGGTATAGATAACAATCTTAGTATGGGGGGTTCTAGATTTCATAAGTAAACTTTTATTTGTGAAGATGAAGTTCATAATTTTCTATAGATTTGTAGTCACCTATTCTTAATCATTGAAACAAAGACACTGATGATTTGGGATGAAACCCTTACTGATTGCCCACATGGGAGTGCAATAACAATTTTCCAGCTACTTTTATTTGTACAATAAAGAGTTGTTGAAAAATGACAGTTAGTAGTTGAGATCGGTTATTATAGTGCATATATGAAAATATAGTAGTTTATCAACGCCAAGTCCTTGAATAATAAAGAGGCAAAACATTGCTATTATATCACTAGTTCATCGCTAAAGAGCAATTAGGAGAATCACACCGTTATTTTTGCTAAGGACAAAAGTACATTATTATATAGTTAAGGTCACTAATGTATGTGATTACAGATACAAATTTTAAATGTGGGCATTTGTAGATATCCCTTCAAGCCCTTGAGTTTTTAAACTGGACATATTTATCTCATGTATACTATGATTGTATAAAATACTAAAGATTAGACTATTGATGGTCAGACCACAGGGCCATAACCATTTATAATTTTACACAAGTTCGTCAATATTTAAAAAAATAACTATCATATTTAAACATTTAAAGAAATAGGAAAATTCCATTTTTCTCTAGGTAATAAGCTTATTTGGATTCTAAAGGACCACTAGTTCTCTGGCGGGTTTGTGGGTGCATATCCTATCCCACAGATCCTTCCACACAGTTTCATTGATGGAATTGAGTGTTCTCGGTGAGCATGGTGTGGCTTCATAATCACTGAAGAGTATGGACCTGATGTATGCTACATCCCCCCGACCCTTGCAGATGTTTGAACTGTCGAGACCCAATACCTTGGTCCACAATGAGACAATTCAGTATGCTATTAATATTTGGGTTGTCAATTATTATGTTGGCCTTCAAGTTTGTGATTTTTCCTTAAATTGTGAATTTTGCATTATCATTTACGAGCTTCCTTAGAATTCTCAATTTACACTCAATGTTCTAAAGAACCTCAATATTGATGCCACTCCACTTTGTGCAACTCAAATTGTTTCCAATCCCCACATTCTCCGACTCTTTTCTCCACTGTTTCTAACCTAACATCACCTCACATGATACAAATCTCTTCCTAAAGTTGTTCCAAATTGATGTGGGGGATTTCTTCCTTTGAGATATGTGTTGGAACTGAGAGCTAGAATCCATAGTTTTCCTTGAGCTCATACCCTCTCAACAGAGTGATAATCAAAGGATGTAACAAGATGGATAAAATTTTATGGAATTTTTTTAGGATACATACGTAAAAACCTCAAAAGCGTAAAAACCTTAGCCAAATTCATTAATTCTTAAAATCCAATTATAAAATGTTTGACGAAAATACAAGGATTTTATATAATTTTAGAAATTTTTGGTGATTTTTTAAATAAAATAATTATTTCCTATAAAATTTGGGTGACTCCATTTACGAAAAAAACCGTGAATCATTTTTAAAAGAAGAAATGAAAAATAACCCAATGACAAAATTTAACCCCTGAAATTTTCCATTTAATTCAATCCCATCTGCTAAAATGAAGGATGGAAATATGGCTTGCCTCAGGTAGTGAGGAGATCTTCCCTCACATGCCTCTTTCATCATTTCACCTCCTGTATCATATGAACCTTAATGAAAGGCTTGAACGAGGCCCTGTTTAATTAGATTTGGGTGGGGATAAAAATCTTATTATATTCACAGATTAAGCATTAGATATAGGATGGGATAAATTCACTTCTCACCCCATTGGTTCCTTAATATGCACCTCAATTTTAATTATATTAAGATCCTCTCCCTTGTCTATCGCTTTTTTCCCGTCTAATCAACCAATTTATTGGTTGTTATTATGTTTTGTTTGAAGGAGATTCATTATTGGTGATGCCTTTTTAACCCATGCAATAATGCTTTTTCTCCTAATTATAGAAGCTATAACCATCTTAACCCAATGAATTACTCACTTTAGAGGAAAGCAAGCTCTCAACCTCAACAAATCGGTATCCTGGGCATTAAGCTCAATGTTTACCTTTTATAGTTATCTCTCATTGACTCGGTTCATCACTATAAGATCATTTTGCATAATATTACTATAATTAAAAACAATGTTACGGAGAAATTGTGATGCAATAAAAAATTGATGAAAAGAGAAAATTATGATATAAGTAGGTCAATAACCCGATTTAAAATATCAACGGTGTTTTAGCTAGGCTAAAGAAGAAAAACAATGTTGGTATAAAAAGAATGTACTCTCATGAACTCCATGTATTTAGCTAGCTTAAAGAATGGAAAATAATGTTGCTAAAATAAGAATGGATTCTCATGAACTCCATCAATTTTAAAATATTTGTAATATATTGAGCTTCATAAACATTTAACTCATCAAAACTATGGAGATTTAGGAAAGCTTCTCTCTAATATTATGGAGCATAAAAATAATCACTTACCATTGAATTCCTTTGTGGATTAAATATATATATTTATGTTTATGTTTAGATTTTAATATAAACATATATGTTCTTTTCTTGTGGCTTTTATTCTCTGACAAAGTTCTTAGATGGGACTATATGTAGCATAGGAACTAGATTGGGCTAGGAAGATGTTTCTTGTGTAAGAAAGCAGAAGAATCAAATGTGCATCTAGCGGTAAATTGTGGTTTTACCAAGCTAGTTTGGAAGGGAATTGAAGATTCAATAGGCATGAAGCACATTTAGTATGGTTCTTTGGTGGAATAATTTTTTTGAAGTTGGTGCAATAATAAGGAGGTGGAGGACTTTAGAGCTCTCCTTGCAATAACTAATTGGTGCATTTGGTGGGTGAGAAACGCAAGTATGTTTGATGATAGAAACTATCCATATTTTTTATGTGTGAAATAAAGTTATTTCCTCAAGAAAATAAGTTGAATAAGGTAAGAGTGTTTCTTTAGGTAGATTTGGACTATTTTCCTAGATCTTTTTTTTGATAGGGGCAGTGTAATAGGGGCCTGTGTGGAGTTGGAGGTGTAGTCCATTTTTCTGAAGGTCATAGTATTGTTTTTAGAGCGGGCCTTGGAACTTATTCAAATAATTTTGCAGAACTTAATGCGTTATGGCTTACTCTTATACTAGCAAAGGATAATGGGATAAATATCTTGAATGTTTTTGGTGATTCTTTGCTAATAATTAATTGGATGTGGGAGGAATTTAGTTGCCAGAATATCTTCTTGAGATCTCTTTTGGAGGAGATCTGTTAGATCATATTAGCCCGTGATGAAGTGATTTTCAAACATATTTTTAGAAAGCATACTTTATTTAATCCACTTAGGTAGGTAATTAAAATAATTTAGTCATTGAAGTTAAGGGGAATGATTAGTAATTTTATTATTTGCATATTTGTTTGTTATATAATTTCCTTTGTTGCTTATATTATTAAATGTGCATAGAGACTAAGTAATCTATACACATTAGAGACATGATCCTATACACATAACTCATCCACAACTAAGAACCATACAAATTCTTCTTTGTTGTAATTAGATTGTTAACATTTATCACTTATTGTCAAGTCCTTAAACTTAGAGATTACGTGGCGTTTAAAATCATCTCCCTTGGCTTAAGGATTTAAGTGAATTTAAAGTTTTTGATGGTTATTATTGTGTTACATTTGGCATTGTCCCCCACTTTGCTAAGAGGTATCACTCTAACACAAAATCTATTCCAAGGAATTATTCAATTCTGTTTTTTATTGCAAAACCGGATTCATCTCCCTCAAATATTCCACTACTTGGATTGTTCAATATTAACAATATATAGGTCCAATTCCAACAACTCCAAGCCTATAAAAATGGTTTAAAAAATGGCTAGAAAAATAATTAAAATTGTCCTTTGCTTGGACTAGACACACTTTACCCGTGCACATATGTGACACAAGTAATCTATACACATTAGAGACATGATCATGTACACATAATTCATCCACAACAAAGAACTATAAAAATTCTTCTTTGTTGTAGTTAGATTGTTAACATTTATTACTTATTGTCAAGACATGGCATTTAAAATCATCTTCCTTGGCTTAAGGATTTAGGTGAATTTGAAGTTTTAGATAGCTATTATTGTGTTACATTTGGCAATGTCCCCCACTTTGCTAAGAGGTGTCGCTCTAACACAAAAGCTATATAAAGGAAAACCTAGAAGAAAAGCATCCATGCAAAAGAGTAGGTATTATCATTTGAAAGGTGAGACTTCAATGATGTTGCTAGACAATTGCTCCCAGGTTTACGCAAAAGGCTATTTTCTTTGCTAATACTAGCTTCTTGTCATTTCATCTTATAGAAACACCTATTGGCAATGTCGGGGACATTGCCACCTCGTGGCTCTTGTTTAGTTTCATGATCATGTTGATTATGAGCAAGTGTTTGAGGAGGGTCCTGATTTCCAGAAAAAGTGTGGCATTTTATAACTCTTTGGCTTCTGAATATGATCCTAACATTATCTTAATTATTAGGATGCTAGTTTGGGTTCATTGATCTGATTTGCTATTACACTTGGTATTTATCAATATTTGAGGATATCATAAATGCTTTGGACACTTACATAAAATGAAATCTTGGTAGAACAAAAGTGAGTTTATTTTTGCACATCTACATGCATTCGTAATGAAATGCACCTTAGTAAGGGTATTCTAGACAAAATGATACTCGCATAGAAGAACTTGAAATATACACAAGTCTTGGATTGTGAGAACACATTGTTCTAGTATAGATTATGTCTTCTTCCAAGATATTTACAAAATACTTGACTCGATGCTTGAGCTCATCATTCAAAGAACAAAATTGTTCTATAGATTACGTCATCTTCCAAGATATTTACAAAATACTTGACTCCATGCTTGAGCTCATCAATCAAAGAACAAAAGAACCAAGTCCAAACCAAAGCAATGGAGTTTTATGGAGGAACCAAGTTTAGACACCGAACTTGATTACAATGAACTAAACGAAGATCTAAGTGTTAATTAAAGAATTCACTCCTTTCTAAAGAGATAAAATAAAAGAAACGGATACTTAACTTTCATGGTAGTTGATGCCTTTTTGGTGAAAGAATTATCATCATGAAATTAATACCAGAGACAAAGAACTGGTTCCTACTAAAGATTCTAATGGCTTTCTATCTTCCCCACAAGGTGCTATATCTTCTTTTCAACAAAGTGACTGGAGGTAAAATAAAATAATAAATAAAAAATTATATTAGAAATAAATAAAAAATCAAAGATTATTAGAAAGAATATAAAATAAATAATTTTAATATTGTAAATATAAATTACAAATTAATATACACTTATACTTAATTTTAATTGGTAATAAAATATAAATTATAATATAATTTTTGTTTATACTTGTATATACTAATTTAAAAAATATGATATATTTTATAATAAAATATAAATTACTACTTTTTCTTTAAAAAAATAAAAGACTTCAAATTACATATCAGAGCATGTCCACTTTCACATAAGCAAATGGACAATGCGTTCTTATCTAAATCATGTAAAAGTATCGCAGTTTGAATTTAAACAACATATGATTGTGGTGTGCTACAATCATATCAGCTTGCAGGTGCAGAATGAAATTTGCACGTCGTTGAACCCAATTTTTTCTTGGACAGAATTTATTAAGGAAAACTTCTGTCCATCTGGACTATTGTTGTTGCACCAATGTAAAAGGATCTCCACAAATTATTATTTCTCCTTGTTCTCTGCAGAACTACAATATGAGGTTATAACTATTCCATGTTAAAAATCCTGGACCGATATCCACATAATACAATTCTTGTCCATCTACAAAAAAGTGATTAAGCTGCTGACTTATGGTTCTGATTATTTATAGCTGTCAATTCAACATTTTAACTAGATTTCTATTATTAATAGTTCATGTTCTGAGTATATTTCTGTTCCTGTCAATTTATAGTTTTAGCTTTTGACTTTTTTCTTCATTTTTAATGTATAACAAGTAAAATTTAGCTTGTTTATTATATGACATTTAATGCTACTGTAACAAGTTGAATGTTCATTGAGTCTCAAGCTGATCTGACAGACATCAATCTCACTACTGCAGTTGCATTAAATAACCCGCAACCGACTGAATATTACTCTCTTTCGACTTATACCCTCACTTCATGGCACTGACTTGACTTCAACTTATACACTCACTTCATGGCACTGAATTGAGCTCTGTCGCTTCTTGGTTCTGACTGGATTTTTGCGTTTCTTCTCATCTTACTAAATTGTTCGAAGTAGATTTCTGCCTAGTACTTAAAATTTGTCACTTCATATTCTCGGTGGATTTCTAACCTTTGCTTTATGATTCTAGTCACTTCATAGTTCCAGCCTCTTTTTGCTTTGTGTTTTTTTTCTCGGCCCGGTAAAATACAAAGGGAAAAAAAGAAATTAAAGGGTTTTAGTTTAATTTTTACAAAGAGAAAAACACTAACTAAAGGTTTTAGTTTTAACTTTTGCAAAGAGAAAAACACTAATTAAAGGTTTTAGTTTAATTTTTCCATTGTTAGTATACATTAACCACCGGCCCCGAAAAAATGCTATGTACAGTTCAGGATGTTGAACGTGCAGTTATACGCTGGAAACACTGCTAAAGACTGTCGAAATCTTGACTCAAGACTATATAAAGATCAGATACCCCGAGTTTATAAGGATCAGATATCAAAATCAATATAATTTTAAAACCAAATCTCAACTTTCTGTCATAGAAACTACGTGTATAAGTTCAGATACTCTTGACGCATTTCCCTGTGATGAAACATTACTTTGGAAATCTCAGTACCGTAGTATTAAGGTTTAATAAGTAAAATATCAAATTTTTGTTTTAGATTTGTGTTTATCATAGAATATTTTATGACAGTATTTTTTATAAAAAATAATAAAAATTAGATTTAGAATTCATATATATATATATAACTACATAAATTAATAAATTAAAACCATAAACATTGTATTATACATTTTTTTTCAAAATTTCTATTTAAAAAAAAGTTTGTACATCTAAATATTCTCAACCTTAGTAGATTTCAAGAGATTTCATTCCACTTTCTCAACCTTAATAGATTTCAAGAGATTTCATCCTTTAAAAATTTGTTCTCTCAGCCTTGGTAGATCTGAAAAGATTTGATCCCTTCATAAATACCCTTTTAAGATAAATCTCTATTAGTAATAAGAAAATGTCACTAGTGCCGGATTAAACTTCTAAGATAAATCTCTGTTGCCGGATTAAACTTCTAAGATAAATCTCTGTTAGTAATAAGAAAATGTCACTAATGCCGGATTAAATCAGGAAACGAAAAATATTAGTGGGGCTTAGATTGGCTGCTGCAAACTTTGGCTAATTTTTTGTGGCTGTATTCCAGGTTTCACATCAAAAGCTTGTCATCTTTAGCAAGTGTACACGAAACTTTAAGCCTTAAGGGTTAGCTCAGTTGGTAAGACGTGGGCACACTCTCTTGGTTTGGGGAGAGGTCATGGGTTCTAGCCTTGAATCCTTTGACAGTCCTTTGGGTTTACCACCTCTACCCTCCACTAATGTCTGGGTTCCCCGTACATAAAGTTGATATATTTTTCCCACTCATTTTCTACTTACAAAGTCCGAATTTTTTTCCTGCGGGAAACTCGATTAACTACAGTTTCTGTAACGGATCTTAATCTAAATACAAATTACAGATAACATAGCGGCACTCCTTGTATTAAATCTTCACAGGCTTGAATTGAAACTTTTTATATGCTGACAGGCGAGCTCGTCGCCCGTTATAAACGTACCATGGAAGCCATAGGGCACCCTGGAGGGCAGCTTGACGGAGGCCACAACGTCGAGGCCCGGTGACCCGGCGTCAAGGATTACGAACTCCGACTTTTCCGTGTTCTCGTTGTACACGAATGTGACCACGTAGCCGTCATCCTCGGCGGAAGGACAGCGGGCGACAAAACATGGCTCCCCTCCGTAGCACCCTTCGTCAAACAGAATCTTGGCCACGATTTCCCTAGACGCTAAGTCGACCTTAGCGATCCCTGATACTCTGGGCCATGGCTCAGCAATCGCCATATAAGCGTAGCGTGAGCGTCGCCCGACATAGCTCCGGTTGATCTGCCCCGCCTCCAGGTTTAGGCCCGGGACGATCTCCGTTCTGGCTGAGGCGCCGGTTGTCGGATTGAGTCTTATTTCCGACAAGATGCTTCTCAGGGGTCGTTTGTCGCGGTATTCGTTGAAGATGCCGTCGGGCGGCGTCATGCAGGAGCCGACAACGACAACCTCGTTGGTCTCGGGCTCCTCCCATGCATTCCACAGGTGGAAGCAGAAGCAACCGGGGACGTCGATCCACGTCATCCTTCCGTCGTTAGTGTCGTCTCTCGGCATGACGCCGAAGCGTGGGATCTTCTCCTGGTTGTACAAAACCGGGGATTCTCCGGCGAGCAAGCGCCGGATGTTGAAGATCATCTGCTGATCTGGAACGATGATATGGCATTTCGTGACGGCGAAGTCGTGGACCATTGTCGAATGTCGGATGTCGATGTCGACCGGCGGACCGAAGACTGTGCCGTCTCTATGGAAGTGAAAGTAGCGGAGATAGGGCTGTCGGACGACGTCGTAACTGAGCACGAAGAGCTCGCCCGTGTCGGGGTCGATGCTGGGGTGCGCTATGAGCGACGAGGAGCCATGAAGTTGCCCGTGGAAATCAAACCGGCCCGTCGTCACTAGATCGCCGTCGCCCGTCACCCTGAGGGCATACGGGACATCGTCCTCCGACATGGCGAGTAGACGGCCGTTAAAAAACACCAACCCGGCATTGGCAACGCCCATGCCCTTTCCGGTGTCGACCAGCCCACAGAGCCCCCGGCCACCATGAAGCAACAGGCGCGCCACCCCACTGTGGCCGTGGAGTTCCCCGATGGGCTTGGGGTAAAAGCTCCTCCCCGCTCTCTCCTCGCTCAGGAGCCTTTCGGTCTGCGTGAACCGGCAACTGTAACTAGCTTTCCCATTTCTCAGCCTCACGGCATGTATCATTCCATCGCCATCGAATAAATGGTGTCCGCCCTGGGGCTTGAACCGGGGATTCGCGCCATTACGGACATAAACTCCATCTAAGGAACCCGGTATCCGGCCCTCGACCTCCAGGTCGTGCTTGACGGGCGTCTCCGACACCGGCGCGAAGTTGCCTTGCAGTTGAACCACCGGGTCGGACGTTTTGGGCAACAAGCGTCGTTTCTCTAGAGGACGGACCACCGTTTTCTCCGCCGCATCAAGAACTGCGGCCGCAAGCTTCTGGAGAGGATTCCACTTTGCACCTTCTTCCACTTTTGGAAAAGCAGCAGGATTCAACTTCACAGCACTCGAAATCAGCAATTCTAATGCATTTGATATTTTGAGCTTGGTACTCTCGGAGACCATACTTTTCCGCATCAATGAAGGCAAATGCGTTCCTCGGTTACCATTTTCTCCACAAACGAGCCCGGTTCGATTCGCACTGTCGCCTCCAACCGATTTACAGCACAAAGCCATCAAAGATCCACAAAAATCAACAATATTGCAAATCTTCTCTTGTTTGCTTAACTTTTTCTATCAAAAGATCTTTAAAGTCCTGCTTACTTACGCTTCGATTATCAAATAATTTAGTGCCATTCACATTTCTTTTCCAGACTAATGTAAAATTATCTCTGTTAGAGAGCTGCCTCCGAATTTTTTCGGCCAAAAAATGTGATACTCCTCAGCAAGGTCTCTAATTCCTAATTACAATCGTCGTTTGGTTGTTTCGCAAACCAGTGCCCTGTTATATAGTCGTTCAAAGGCAAGAAAACGACGTGAAAATGTCTGTCTTCCATTTTAAATGCAAAAAGTAATTGACAGCGAGCAGTTTAGAATTTTTGACTCGCCACATGGCGCAGTACTCCTAACCTCTATACGTTTTTTTAGTCGCGGAATACGAATTTTTGGTCGCCATATGGCACAGTGAGACTCCTGGAGTGGCGTTATACCTTTTATGATCGCCACATGGCGGAGCCACTTCTGAACCGTATACGGCGACGGGACCGCGAGTCGATCTCTCGCAGGACAATTCTAAGATTCGCCAACTTAGAGACACCTCTAACGTCTACAAACCGCTGAAGTTAGCGGCGGCCCCTCCATGCCGCTACTGTAATCACTACCTATATAAAATCCATTTTAGGGTACACAAAACCCATATATCCAATAAACGAATGTCCCCAATGTCAACCACAAAATTCCATAAGTCGCAAATTCATTGACTCCACGACAAACTGTAATGGAGTGTAATGGAGTAAGTAGTCGAATAGTAAGTTGCTCTTGTAATGACGGTGTGAGTGGCAAAAAATCTTACTTGAATGGGAGTGTGGTTCGGTGAATGGACATGTTTAGAATGCATTGTATTGTAGGAGCATGAAACCAGGATACGAACCTCACTTTTCAAACATTTTGAGTGGGCCTAATGGTTAAGAACATGTGTTGTCTCCTTAGAGGTCACAACTTCAAAACCTCCATGGGTAGGGTTGTTCATTTGACTCATTGTAACAAGGCTCTAAAAGTAAGCAACCCTGAAATATAAGTACAAAAGTGAAATGATAAGGTCCCATTTATCTAGGGTTCATTTGGGAATTATCAAGATTTTTTTTATTATAATCCATCTTAAAAATTTTCTGTAAATTAAAATATGACATCAAATTAACTATAATTTTTGAAAATGTAAATACACTATATTAAGTTATGACATCAAGTTTGACCATAATTTTTTAAAATGTAAACACACTATATTGTGTGTTAATGGTAGATGAAGAGCATAACATAATATTATTTTAAAATGTATATACACTATATTGTGTGTTAATGGTAGATGGAGAGCATAACATAATATTATTGGAAATTATTAAAAAAAATTAAGGAACAAACAATTTCTAAGGA
This sequence comes from Pseudotsuga menziesii, assembly GCA_001517045.1. NCBI lineage: Eukaryota > Viridiplantae > Streptophyta > Pinopsida > Pinales > Pinaceae > Pseudotsuga > Pseudotsuga menziesii. The sequence goes on from LPNX011200884.1 coordinate 321,848, forward strand.
TTTAAATCATCTTACATAAATTCCTTTATGGTTGTTTATGAAGCTCCATCCCTATTGATAGGGATGTTATGATATCTCATAAACTTTTTTGAATTCAAGTGGTGATTTTTTTAAAACGGCAAATTTTGATTTATAAAATTAAAAAAAAAAAAAAAAATTTTTTGGAAAGCTAAAATTTTTATTTTAAAAAGCTTTATTATTCGAGGATGTTGTGAATAACATGCAAGCCTTTCTTACAATTCAATACGTTTTTCTTTAGAAGATATAGAGTATGGGATTAAGCATCTGGCCAATGGAAAAGCTAAAGATATTGAAGGATAACAAGTAGAAATATTAAAAATCAGAGCACCTGTCCTCATCCTTTATATTCACAATCTCTTTAATCTGGCAGCCAAACATGGATTAACTAAGTCTTGGACTCAAAGCCTTACAGATCATATTTTAAAAGTGGAAATAAAGATACCCCTTCTAACTATCAAACCATTATGATTAGCCCTCCTTTAGTCAAGCTATACTGTACATTATTTTGGAAAAGAAGATTATAATTTGGCTAGAAAGTGAAGGAAGTGGGGTAAAGGTTAGACAATATTCAAAAGGCATCACTCAACCATGGACCACCTCGTTATGCTTAGAATTATTGTGGTGGAGTGTCATAATAATAAATCTAATTTTTTTTGTTGTTTCGTGGACTTTAGAAAAACTTTTGATACTGTGCCTAGAAAGAGCCTATGGAATATATTAGACAAGTTAGAGGTTCCTTTCTAGTTGAGGGCTACAACTATAAGGTTATATGAGAACATCGTTGCCAAGCTCAAGACTCACCAAGGGATAGTAGCATAATATTAACTATAATATTGGAGTTAAGCAAGGGTGACCCTTCCCCCCTAACCTTTTTGGCAATTACATTGATAAGATGGAAGGATTTTAGAAGAAGCAGGTTGTGCTATCACGACCTTAGTAGAAATAGTCATCATTCTTCTTCTCTATGTTGATGATATCGTTCTTATGACAAGCTGACCCTATGGTCTTGAGAAGCAATTAAGAATTCCCGAGGACTTTTGCTCTAATATGGGCATAACCTTTAACATCGACAAAAAAAGTCATGATTATAAAGTCCAATAAGAGAACTTACGATAATTTTGTATATGACAATAGTTCAACCTGGAGGAAGTGGCTTCTTATAAATATCCTGGAATCAGAATTGAATTCCATCACAAGATCAACTGGAACTAAAGGATTGAGAAGAGGATTAAGGGAGGGTGGAAATCCTACTTTGGTCTTGAAAACAACTGCAAACTGACAAAACTTATGATATGGGACATAAAGAAAATACTCTTTAAAATGCTTGTCACTCCCATTATCTTATACGACTATGAAGCTTGGGCTTGCAACCTTTCTAGAGAATCATGGAGAAGAATTGAGCAAATCCAGAAGCGATTTATCACCTATAATTTTAAAATTAAAAGCAATACATCCTACTCTATTCTCCTCTTAGAAGCGAGGCTCTCCCCCACTGAAATTTCATGACTATGATTAGGTATCTAATATACAAGCAAAAATTAAACAATATAGGAGACCAGTGGCTTCTTAAAATTGCTCTTAACTCCAGCCAAAACTACCTATGCCTTAAGCAAGGGTGTCATAAAGATGGCATGACTTGATTAAATCATTGGGGGATTGGCGAAACTACCACGTTGCAAAACATCTATAACATTAAAAGTATTATTACTTCTATGTTCAAAGAGAAAACATGGTGTAAGGAAGATTTAGAGGTTAAAAGAAAATTGTGATATTATAAAGATATTACTACCTAATCTTGAGTATCAAAATTATATTTCTATCTTAACAAGCTCAAAGAAAAAAATCAATATTGCCAAGATTAGAATGAACTATCATGAGCTTAATGGTGAAATTGGGCACTAGACTACCCCTAAAACGTCATGGGCAGAAAGAATTTGCCACCTTTGCGGGTCTATGGGCGTTGAAGATGAAAATCACTTTCTCTGAGAGTGCCTTGCCTACGCCCACATTAGATCTCAGTTCAATAATCTTTGCTATAACACCGATTTCTCTAACATTCTAACTCCTCAAAACTATGGCGAGCTGAAGATGCTTATCTTCAAGCTTTTTGAGCATATGAATAATATTTCAAAACAAAACAAATAATCTATGCCTTTTCTCTCAAAGTATAATATACCAAATTAGTGGAAGTTAATCACCACCACCATCATCATTAACAAATAAAGTTGTTTCACCTAAATGTCAATAAATACACATTGCTAAAATTAGATATAATAAGTTATTACCACATTTAAATTTTTTAAATGTCAAGAAATATTTTATATAAATATTAATATAATTTATAATTTCTATCGAGACTTTTGTAATTGTGTGAGATTGTGACTTATATATAAGTGTATCATGAGTTTGGGTAGTTTATTTTTTTTAAATAAATATTATTATAATTTATAATTATTATGAGACTATTGTGTGAGATTGTCACTTATATATAAGTGTATTATGACTTTGGGTAGTTTATATTTTTAATTCATTAATTTTTTTAAATAAATATTATTATAATTTATAATTATTATGAGACTATTGTAATTGTGTGAGATTGTCTCTTATATATAAGTGTATTATGAGTTTGGGTAGTTTATATTTTTTTGAATTAAATGATGTTCATATATTTACATTTGAATATATATAGATAATTTGGGTAGTTTATTAAGTGATATAAAATTTTAATATTTTTATTTAAAGTTAAATTATGTATTTAAAAAAAACATAAAATTTAATATTTAATATATATAGATTTTTATTTTAATAAATTAATATCTAGTTATTGTTAATAATGTAATTTATTTATACATAATATATATGAAAAATGGAAAGTTTATTATAAACTTGAAAATAGTTGTAAATGGGCTCTCGGTTTAGGATAGGAAGAAACTTCTATTTGACTCTCCTCAGGCATGTTATCTTTTATAGTTGTAATGATTGAGAATTCAGCATCTTTAAAGAATTTTCAAGAATAATTATAAAGAAAATCCAAAAGCGCTTTATAAAATATAATTTCAAAATTAAAGGAAACACACTATATCTTATGTTCCTCATAAAAGCAAGTCTCTCTCTAGTTGAGAGGATGGATATGACTAGTTACTTAATGTACAAGATCACAATAAACAACCTGGGAGACAAGAGCCTTCTTAGGATTGCTATGACTGAATAGGATTGCTATGACTGAAGAGAGGTTGGCATAAATATGTCAATTCTTTGCTAAACCATTAGGGAGTCGAGGAAGATGCCACTCTAGAGAATAAAGATAATAATAAAAGTAGTATTACATCTAAATTTAAGGAAAATATGTGGTGTGATAAAGAGTTAGATGATAAAAGAGAAATTAAGATATTATAAGAAGGTGATCAATATGGTGCTATAAAGAATTAGAGGATAAGAGAAAATTAAGATATTATAAGAAGGTGATTAACCATAATATGAAAGATCAAATGTATCTCTTTATTTTTGCTAAAATAAGAACAAACTCATCATAAATATGATGATTTATAAATGCTTTTTTAAATAAATTTAAGTATATCAATAAAATTCTAAAAAAAATAGGCAACTTTAACCTTTTAGCTCATCATAAATATGGTGATTTATAAATGCTCTTTTAAATAACTTTCAGTATATCAATAAAATTCTTTAAAAAATCAATTGACCTTTTTTCACCTAAAGATTTTAGAAAACATAATTAATCTTAATGGCGATTAATAATTATTATCATTATCATTATTATAAAATTGTAATTCTCATTTTTAACATAACTACCTTTATAATTGATAATTTAAGGTTTTATGCTTAACTCTTTCAAGTATTAAATAACAGTTATGATGAATTAATTTTTTATTAAAAAATATCTATATTATTTAACATGATAATTTTTAACATACTACCTTTATAATTCATAGTTTAAGGTTTTATGTTTAATTCCTTCAAATAAGTTATGATGAATTAATTTTGTATTAAAAAATATCTATATTATTTAACATGATAGTATGAAAGAAAATCACAAATGGTTTAAAATGATAATATAAAAAAAATGTATTTGTATTATTTAACTTGATAATATTAAATACAGAGATAGTGCAACTATTATAATTGAAAATATTGAAAACAAAACTTGAAAATTTATTTTCAAAATTCTTTTGCAAATCAGAAAAACATGAAATTAGTTAAAAACATAACCAATGTGTGATTTGATCTCCCTGTTTGATTGATTCCATTATATTAGTTTGATATTTTATGTTGCTTTAGTTTCATAGTTTTATGATATTTTATGTATATTAGTTTTAGAGTCTTTTTGTAAATAAGAAAATGATTTGAAATGTTAATAATTATAAATTAATTATTTTTTAAAATGGTCGTTTATAGTTTGTGAGAAATATTAATATTTATTATTCTAAAGAATCAAAGTATGACCAAAATTACATAACAAAATAGGCTTCCAAAGAATAAGTGTCATAGAACTAGATTTAAAACCAGTAAAAAAGATAACAACATTTTTCTCAACCACCTCATCTATACTCAAATATATTACCGACCTAAAATCACACTTTGACACCTAGTAACTAACTAAATATCCATATATTTATAGAGCGCACACCCAAAATGACTATGAGCTTCCATCTGCAGTGCTTTGCAGGAGGCCAGGCAGGTTTCTAGACTAATAAAACCAGCAATTAGCTTTTGGGGGCGGCAAGGCAGACAGCCCAGAGACTTGCAGACCCAGATGCATGCAGATGCAGGTATCCTCCAGCTGGAACTTTTGACATTTGACATGACGTGAATGGATTATTTTTTATTATTTATAATCCTTCCCTACAAGATTGTTGTAAATGTTCATCAAATTTATAATCACCTTGTCACTGATCTAAAAAGGTAGAATTCTGGACGATATAGTTCAATGCTGCAAAATCTTCAATTGTGATGAAACTCATTGATTATTGAAATTTCTACGAAATTTGTAAACTAATAGTATTTTATGGACGGAATTTGTAATTGTAAACCAATAGTATTTTATTGAGTTTGTTAATCTCTAGAATATTTGATTTTTTAGGTAAGTTTGGCCAGGGTAACATCAAAATAAGATTTTCAGTATTAAAATTGCAGTTTTTATTGTAAAAATGAATTTAAGACTCTTAATTACACTTGAGGCACCCAAATTATATAATTCCAATCACCAAAAACTAACTTTGAACAATTTCCACTAAGTTTTAGTAAAAAAACTCACCCAATTTGAGGTGCAAATTGTCTAGAGATTAACCAACTACTGAACACCAGAAGCACCAAATTTGTATGAAATTTGTAAACAGAAAAAAAAGCATTTGAAAGATCAAATTGTAGACTGTTGACAACAAATCTGACAGACTTTATTGCTGTAGTCGGGCAAATGGCGCCCCCTCTGTAAGGATATTTTGTATCTGACAAAATCTCTAAATTCCATAGTCCCAATGCCATTATCCTTCTTATACGCTGTCAAAAGGAGCCTGCAAGTTTGAAAGGAGTCAGGCATCTTTCTCTGTTTGAAGTGTATGTACGGTCCCAATGAATGGCACCGTCCATCCTGCCATGCCATGCTTCTTGAAATTGTCTGAATGAATAGCACCGTCCATCCTGCCATGCTTGAATTGTCCAAGTCTGAGAGCTGAATCTTCTCCTGCCATCTGTTGCTGGTTCTTGTATATATCCGTTACGTGTTCAGAAGATGCAGATGGTACCAACTAAAAGAAGGTATGTGGCGTCCATTTAAACACTTTGACAGCAGGCACGCAGCGAGGATCGATCTCTCTCTCTCGATTGCAACGACGCCTCAAGCAGTACACGCCCAGGGGGCTTCGAGCCGACCTGCGCTGCAGCTATTCTAAGATTCTCCAGTGTGTACACACCTGGATCGTCCGGCTCCGGCTAAAATTAGGATTCAATGTATTTTATTTTTATTGAAAGAGCCTGCACCCTTATATTCCATTTCCATCCCCGGAATTAATGGTGGAGTCATACCCTATCATGGAACACAGAAACGAAGGTTTCTGGGGAGCTCAACCGCTGGCCAACATCGTTAGACCAACATCTTTAGCATATAGGGATACAATATACTTGATCGCTACAATTCAGAGACTCACTACATGATGGCCATCATTGATATATGTTCTCACCGACAGCCTCGATGCAAATATAATCATTGATAAACTCTTTGTTGCAATTATTTCAATATGTATCTATAGATAAACTTTTTGTTGCAATTATTTCAATATGTATCTCTAGATAAACTTTTTGTTGCATCAATGAATTAGTAATAATAATGATTTTCATAGATCTATTAGATGCAAGTTGGGTGGTTGAGATTAATGATTGTTATTATCTCTATCTAGGTTTAATTCTTGTAAGTGATATGATGTGTAACTATGACGTTTTTTTATTTTTATTTTTAAGCCCCAAGGGTTAGCTCAATTGGTAAGACGTACGCACACTCTCTCGGATCGGGGAGAGGTCACGGGTTGGAGCCTTGAGTCTTTTGGGGTTAGGCCTTCTACGAGGATGGCCGGCGGTTTACCACCTCTACCATCCACTAATGTGGGGAAGTATTGCTGGTATGACCTTTTTTAGCAGCTAACATGGCCATACTTTCAACTTCTAAGTGACATGATGCTAATATAATAATTAAAAAATAAGAATAAAAATATTAACTCTATCAATATTTTTAAATACTATATTTATGATATTGTGTTCTTTAAAATAAAAATTGATTTCAAATAAGATTATAAATGTTTTTTTAACAAACTTTTATATTATTATATTTTTAATTTAATTTAATTATTGTTATAAAAAATTGTTAAAAAATATATAAGTGTATCTACAAATGAAATCATTTATGGAGCGGGTCTCCACTAGGTTTTCCATAGTTTGCAGCCCCTGAAAACCCTTTGCTTCTTTCCTCTTTCTGTAAGCAGAGTTGGACTTGTTCGGACATACATATGACACTGTAGTCACAGGGAGACAAATGGCCCTTGAAGACGAGGAGGAGGTGGGATATACTGAGGATATGTGGCAAGGGAAACATATATTTGTCTCCCCGTTAACTCTAAATAGTGATTTCTTCGTTCACTCCTTACCAATTTCTCCTCTCTAACACTCACCAGAATTCACAACTGGGTTTCAAACCTCCACATCCGGGTTTATGGTCACCATTGCCAGCAGCCCAGTCCACATCCGGGTTTATGGTCACCACTGTCAGCAGCACAGTGTCAGACTATCCATCGGAGTAAATTGCAGCAACTATGCAGTTTTCGTTGGTCGTTAGACCAAGAAACCCTTACACCTTGTTTTCTCCCCATCTCCAAAACAATCTAGGGTTTGGTTATCAAACTGACTCCGCCATCCTCCATACAAATCCATCACTGGGACCTACTTTGCATCCATCTTCACCTTTGGGGACCGGTATTACTCACGGGTTTCGAACTTTAGGAAGCTGGGTGGCCTGGATCTCACCTTGAACCTCCAGATATGTAAACCCCATACCTTGCTGAAGAAGATTCACATCACATCCCTGGGGGTTTCATAGCTTTGTTTCTCCGGCTTGTCGATCTGCAAGGAAACCCAATGGAATCCAACTTTGGAAAAAGTAGCAGCAGAAAAAAGGGTTCGAAGAACAACAATGCCGCTTAAGAGGATTCTTCCAGGAAACATGGAAAGAATAAGTGCTTAAATGTTACAAAATGACCTCTCATTTTGATATGCGGGGTAAATGTCCAAATAGGACAAGCAGTGGAAATGGTAGAAACGACAATTGTGGGCAAAATCAGGTGGAGGTGCCCTAGTCTTGATGGATTGGAGGTCTATGTTAGAACAAACTGGATGGATACAGGGATGATTTTAAGGAACCATACTTATTTAAAAGTGTATAAATGTTGGTGAATAATACCAATTCTTAAAACGGCAAGTATAAAATGATTGGCGATATTTTTCAAAAAATATTTTAATTTCCAAGGATTTTATATCGTTTATATAATAATTTGTTGATTTTTAGGGTGAAAAAATTTTACCCCATCAAAATTGGGCGAAACAGGGCTTCAAAAAATGAAAAATGGCGAATCTTTTTTGGGAGAAAAACATGGAAAAATAGCCCACTGGGATAAAATTCGCCCCTAAAATTATCCCAGGATGGATATTTTACAGTATGTGCCAGAAACTAGTGCCCTAACCAAAGGTTGGTTTGGTTTTAATTTCAATAATGTAGAAGATGTCGACAAGGTCCTACAGAAGCACTGGAGGTTTAGATCCATTCCCATCCTCTTTAAGAAATGGACACCTTTATTTGATATAGATTCTGAAAGAATGGATACTCAACTAGTTTGGGTTCGTCTTCTTGGCCTTTCATGAGAATTTTGGAACCTAGACTCATTCAGAGACATTGGAAATGCCCTGAGATCGTTTATTGATGCCGACCTTTCATTCCACACCACCCAAAGAAGACCTGTAGCTTGCATTATCGTCTCCCTAAACATCAGGACCAGACAACGAGAAGACCTAAATCTAATTTGGGGAAACGAAAGTAGAAGGCAAATTCTTGACTATGAAGGAATTCATTTTAGGTGCCACAAGTGTCATGGGATTGGGCACTTTGCGAAAATTGTTTCCTGGGTTTTTAAAAAATCCCAGCAAGGAAAAGGTGGGGAATCGGAGAAGTGATGGAAAGGGGGGAGTGCAGATCCAAATTTGGGCACAAGGAAGAAAGACACAACATAGCATATGTAGAACCTTCCTAAACCTCTGAACCTGCAAACCAACGGACAAAAGATTCTTGCTCTAGTTTGGAAAAGGAAACAACACACCCTTCTCGAAAAGATTTGGATCACTATCCGAGTAAGAAGATTGAACCTTCCTCCAACATTCTTTCGTTAGAACATTCACTGAATGCTTTAAACATTAATAATCTGGATCTTGGAGCATAACCTCATTCTACACACTTGGCCACCTCTCCCTTGTCCCCAACTTCTCAGAACAATCCAATACAACAAGATCTACCCCCCGACTCTCAGTCCCCTATCCATCCACCTTTTCCACACCCTCCCCGGGTGTAGACTCATCCCCACTCTCTTCAGGCCTCAACTATTCAATTTCACCTTTGATCTAGAGATATCCTAGAAATTCCAGACTCTCCTCTTTATTCAGGGTTAGGACAAAACCCTAGTCTCACTTCAAAAGGGAAAGGAAGGGGAAGACCCACACTTATCTCTTCAGCACTTCAGAAGGGCTTGAAGGACCAAGCAAATGGAAAATAAAAAAAAATCATTGCGGCACTTAGAGCAATGAAATCCCTAGAAGGGGTTACCAAATGAAGATCCTCTCCCTAAACTGTATTGTTCTGGCAAGTACTCGAAGAAAACTTGACTTAAAAAGGTTGTTTCTGGTCCAAAAGCCGGATGTAATTCTTCTTCAAGAAATAATGGGAACATAAGCAACCGTCACCACTCTTTTAAAAACCACCATAAAAAACTTTGATTTCATTGCACATAGTGTAAGAGGACACTCGAGAAGCCTAGCTATCAGGTGGAATCCACTCTCCGTAAAATGCATCAATTCTTAAGGCTCCTCGCATGGCTTGGGAATTCATTTACAATGGGCTGAAACAAATCATATCTTCACTATCCTCATTAAGCAAAGAAGATAATGTCATAATAGGGAAGTCTTAAACTTTACTTTAGGCACACAAAAGATCTGGGTCCCAAGAGCTAGGGAAGATCCCCTGGTAAATTATTTTGCACACTTTCTATAAATCTCACATTTTGTGGATCATTAGGGGAATTTTTAGGTTAAAAATGGGTCTCAAAAACAAAAAAATGTATCACCAAATTCAACTTTATAAGAACCAATCAAATTCTAGAGAATGAAATCATCTCTTATGGTTGAGGTGGCATTGCTCGAGTTAAAGTTGCTTACTTGTCAAATTCTAAATGGTGGATGAAAATTCATGGTTAACCATACTCATAATGGAAAAGATATTCATACATTACTTTCAAAAACAACATTTATGTACTTAGCACTCTTAAAATACTTTCACTTTAAAGTACTTTCTATTTTGAATATAAAAATATATTATTAATTAAAAGTCAAACATAAATTTAAAAATAAAATCATGATTTAGTACTTTTAGATTTTCTATAATAAATCAATTTTATTGTAAAGAAATTTTTATCACATAATAAAATTATTATATATTATATTACATTATATTATAATTTTTGTCATATATTATAATTTTTAATATAAGAGAATCCACTCTTCGTAAAATGCATCAATTCTTAAGGCTCCTCACATGGCTTGGAATTCATTTACACTGGGCTTAAACAAATCATATCTTCACTATCCTCTTTAAGCAAAGAAAATAATGTCATAGTAGGGAAGAATTAAACTTTACTCTAGGCACGCAAGACATCTGGGGCCTAAGAGCTAGGGAAGATCCCTTGGTAAACTATTTTGCACACTTTCTATAAATCTCACATTTTGTGGATCATTAGGGGAATTTTGAGGTAAAAAATGGGTCTCAAAAACAAAAAAATGTACCAGCAAATTCAACTTTACAAGAACCAATCAAATTCTAGAGAATGACATCATCTCTTATGGTTGAGGTGGCATTGTTTGAGTTAAAGTTGCTTACTTGTGAAATTCTAAATGGTGGATAAAAATTCATGGTTAACCATACTCATAATGATGGAAAAGATACTCATAAATTACTTTCAAATATAATATTTATGTACTTGGTACTCTTAAAGTACTTTCACTTTAAAGTACTTTCTTTTTTGAATATAAAAATATATTATTAATTAAAAGTTAAACATAAATTTAAAAATAAAATCATGATTTATTACTTTTATATTTTAGCTAACAAATCAATTTTATTATATAGAAATTTTTATAACATAATAAATTTATTATATATTATATTACATTATATATTATAATTTTTGTCATATATTATAATTTTAAATATAAGATATATAATACATATAATATAAAACATAAAACATCTTCAAATTATATAATATAATCCATGTTTTATGTTTTTTGGTTATCATATAAAGTCACATATATTATCTTTTATATAAATGGCCATATATCATATTATATTAAAATATAATATAATATATATTATAATTATTATTTTATATTATAATAATTAGAATATATAATATTATATTTAATTAAAGATTTTTATGTTTGTTTTGTTATAATATAAAGTTACATATATTATGTGTTTATATGAATGGTCATATATCGTAATATATTATAATAATTATAATATAATATGTATTATAATAATTATATTATATTTTAATATAATATTGATGTTATATTTAATTAAAGAGTAAAGATTAAATTTTTATATTAAATGTGTAAATATATAAAATAAATAATTATTAATGTGAGTTATTTTAAATAAGTATAATTTAAAATTTATTTACAATAATTTAATTTAGTTTACAATTCAAAACTAAAATGTTTTACTTTATTTTAATATATTTATTTCAAAAGTACTCATGTTTCTAGTTATATCAAAGATTATTTTTTATTAATTTTATTTGTGCACATCTTTTCACTTTAACTTAACTATAGTTACATGAATTGCAACGCAAAAGGTGAGTTGTAAATATACTTTCCCCGCAAAATGACAAACTTACAATATTTTATTATCTTTTATGAGGCTCATTTTAGACCTCAAGATTCCCCTAATAGGCTTGATCCCATCAAACTAAAACATACTTGGGTTAATAAAAGAACGAGTGTGAACATAATTGCAAAACGATTGGATCATTTTTTAATTGCAGAAGGACTTTTAGACAAAAATTTGATGTTCAGACAATGGGTTGACTTTGAATTAGGAGAGTCTGACCATCTTCCCACCTGCTTGGAAATTATGAAAAGTCCAAGAAAGCCAACCAATCCCTTCAAATTTTGTGTAGCATGGTTAAAGAATGATAAAGTTCTCCAACTCATTTAATCAAAATGGATTCCATTCATAGTGAAGGAAGGGAATCATGCTGCCTCACACTTTGCCTAAAATCTTTCTAGAACAAAGACCCCCCTTAAATACTAGTCCAAAATAAAAAGAAAAACAAAAAGAAGAACAAGTCCTAAAACAAGTGGAAATGGAAATAACAGAGATCCAAAATTTTGAAGGAGGTGGATTTTTAACACAAGAAGAGAAAGGTAGGCTGAGTACTCTAGAATCTAGTAAGAGTAAAATACTAAAAGAACAAGAAGATGTTTGGAGATTAAAAAGAAGAGCCATTTGACTTGAATGTGGAGATGACAACACAAAATTCTTTCAGTCTTTTACAAAAGGAAGGATGCAAAACACTATATGGGAGCTAAAAAATAACAATAATGAGGTGTGCACTTCCTTTGAAGACCTTGCTCTGTTAAGAAAAAGTCACTTTGAATCAATTTTCAAAGAATACAATCAAGCGACCATAGTTGAAGTGATCCATCTATCTCAATTTTTTCCAGTGCAAATTACAGATGATAATAACATGGAGTTGATGGAAGAAATTTTAGAAGATGAATTAAAGGAAACTCTGCACAACTTTCAGAAAGATAAAAGTCCTGGACCAAACTGATGGACTATTGAATTTTTCCTTGCCTTATATGACATAATCGGAATGGATCTACTAAATTTGATATAAGAAACCCGACTCAAAGGCCATATGAATCCCCCCCTTAATTGCACTTTCATCGCCCTTATCCCAAAATCGAAACATCCTGACATCCTTGCAGACTTCATACCAATCTTCCTGTGCAACATCACTTACAAAGTTGTTACAAAAATAATCGCTCGAAGACTCAAGAAGTTGCTTTCAAAAATTATATCACATGAATAATTTGGGATTTTAGCAAATAGACATATTCATGAAGCTATTGGGGTTTCTCAAGAGGGGTTACACATGATAAAAACCAGATAGTTAAAGGGAGGAGTATTAAAAACTGATCTCTCAAAATATTTTGATAGAGTAAGTTGGGTATACCTAAGACTCCTTATGACTCATCTGGGTTTCAACTACAACTTTATAAAATGGGTCTTTTGTTATAACTTCAGCATCCTTTCCAGTCATGATAAATGGTTATGCTTCCTCTATCTTCACTTCTGAAAGAGGTCTTTGACAAGGATGTCCTCTCCCTCTGTTACTCTTCTTGCTTGTGGAAGAAGGACTCAATAGAGCAATAATTGATGCAAAAACATGAGTTTTGTTCACTACAATCACAATTGCAAATAACCTCAACATCTCACATCTCCTCTTTGTGGATGGCATTCTCTTTTTTTTGTCACAGATCGAGCAGGGATGCAAAAAAAATCTCAAAATCTCTGACCCTTTTTAGAAAATCCATAGGTATGATGCTAAATGAACAAAAATACAGCCTCACTCCTATTATTCGAGAGGCTATTGATATTCAAAGATACATTGATATTTTCTCTTTTAGAATTAGCCTTCTCAATGACGAGATAAAATACATGGGTTTTAGACTAAAACCAAACAACTATAGAAAAGAACATTGGAACTGGATGCTGAAAAAAATGGAAAAAAGAATTAATATTTGGAGCTATCATTGGCTAGCTAGAGTAGGTAGACTGGTTTTGGTCAAATCAGTTTTAGAATTCATTCCAGTCTATTGGATGTCTCTAGCATTGATCCCAAAATACACATTGGAAAAAGCTTGAAATATTTGCTCCAGATTTCTCTAGTAAGGTAAAAATGAAAATTGTGTGCTTCCCAGGGTTAAATGGGATCAGATTGTAAGACCCAAACAACCTGGTGGATGGGGGCTCTAAAACATTCTGTTTTTAGCAAAATATTTGGCTGCAAAAGTGGGTTGGAGACTCATCACTACACAGAGCCTCTAGACTGAAGTGATCTGAAAAAAATATATTTCTCTAGACTTTGTTCTAGACTGGACAAGAAATTATCCAAATATCACTCCCCATTCTGGCACAATCATCTGGAAATCCGTTCTCAAAGCGCCGCATGTCATAAAAGATTGTTTAGCCTAGAAAGTCGGAAATGGCTCCCGATCGCGCATTGGAGCTGATCCTTGGCCTATAAGTAAAAATATACATATCCTCCCTCAACCTCTCATACAACACCTAAATAAGAAGAGATTTTTTCACCTCAACCAAATAACATATCCGCTGAATTCAAATTTATGGCATCGGGGGTGGAGAGAGGCTGGAAATACGAAAATTTCAAAAAAACATGCAGGCATCTTGGTATGTCTATACAAAAATCCTTGAAGTCACGCATATCTAATGTAGTGACTCTCCCAATGAGCTCATTTGGTCCCCCACTACTCACTGACAGTACATGCCCAAGCTTGGTTACCGACACATCAGCTCCTTAGTGCAACACGGAGACCCGATTTGGTGGAGGAAAAGTATCTGGAAATCAAAATGTCCACATAAAGAAAATCTCTATATGTGGTTTGTACTTGCAAATAGGATCCCGACTTGGGACAAAATGAAGAAACATGCAATAGAAGGCCCGAGATGGTGTAGCCTCTGTAAAACTGAGGAAGAAACTGTTTCCCATCTTTTCCTATCCTGACCTTTTTCTGTGACACACCTGGAACGCCTCAAAATCACTTTTAAATATCAATATGGATTTGCAAGGACAAAATATTGAAGAATCTTGGAGAAATTGAACAACCTTAAGCAATACAAAATTTAAAAGGCCCCTTCCTCTTATACACATCTAGGGTATCTGGATTGCAAGAAATTTAGCTCTCTTCCAGGAAAACTCTTCCATTCCATATCTTATTGCTAAAAAATGGCTTGGCATTCTCTCTTACTATCCACAAGCTGAAGACACCCTTGCAGTTCATCTCATAACTGAAGAACAGAGAAACTACTCCCAACTATGGGATTTCTTTGATGGGGCTTCACAAGATCCAATATGTGGTGGAGGAGCAATCCTTTTTCTTTCAAAACACCATCACTTTAAGCTTCAAATGGGCCTGGAAAGGGGAACAAACAATTATGCATAACTTTTTTCTTTAAATCTTCTTATTTGTTTTGCAATTGAGAAAAACGGCAAAAGCATTCATATTTTTGGAGATTTAATGCTCATGATAAACTGGATCAATAAGACTAAAAAATGCAGAATTTTAAATCTATTCCCTTTATTTGAAAATGTATGTAGACTTATGGAAACTTATGACTCCATAATTTGTCGTCATGTTTACAAGGAGCGAAACTCAAAAGAGGACAAACTTTCCAAAGAAGGCCTGAAGACGACTTAGGGTACTTGGAAAATCATGGAAACACATGATGGGGCACAATTTGATTTTTAACACAAACATTTTATGGATATACAACATATATAATATCACCTCATGGATTATTTTTTTGCAGATTTTTGGACAAAGAACTATTTTTTTTAGAAGCGATTTTGTAGAACTCATTGGGCCACAAAGTAGAATATGGAGATTTTCTTTGTAAACATAGTAGACAATAGTCATTCTTTCATTTTATTGACGGCTAAGTGACAAACTCATGTTTATTTTCTTGGGGAAGCAAGGAGATACAACTATAACAACACTAAATACATACATAGTAGCATCTGGATATCTATTATTTGTTTATAAGGAAATCCACAGTCAACATGGATGGAAAAATTGATATATTGAAGCTGCAAGGCTCATCCTTTTTGTAAATAAGGCTCATCTTTTTTGTAAATATATGACTGCAAACATTTTGCTGATATAATTTAATTGTTATAATAAAATTACACCTTTTTCTAAAAAAAAATGAAATTATAGCCCATTTTTTTCACAACAAGCATTGAAAAAGAAAGTCCAATCATTTTTTCTAAAACAATTTTCTTTGACGAGATGTTGATGTCAAACTTCATCCCACTATATAGAACAAAAAATCAACATTGAGATAATAACCTCATTAGTATGTTATACCTAATCTTTCACATAATAAACAAGGGACAAAGTTGTGTTGCAGCTTAGTCCCTTCCAAAGGGATGACTCTTTGCGAGGGCTTGGAGTCCACGTGACAGTGGTCCAGCAGTTTGAGCAAAAGCATCGATAGCATTATCCATAAGGCTCCAACGACGAGAAAGCACGTGAGCAAAACTAAGTCTCCACGTTATAAAAAATGTGCACGTCTCTTTGTGTCGCGATGGCCTTTTTTCACATTCCACATCTTGCCGTGTGCATCCACATGCAAAGTGTAGAGTGATGCTTGTTTTCTTTTCGTTTAGTAATTTTTTTTCATTTCGCATCCAGATGTTTAGAGTGTGGAAAATATCACTTCCATGAATTACTTTCTCATGCATTTTGTATTCCTCATGTGGAGTGTGGAGTGCATGGTTCCCAAAATTAATGTTAATTTCTACAACTCACTCTCCTAGATTTTGCATGCAAAATGTAGGTGATTGTCACCTCTGGTTTTACATGTGGTTTCATTTAAATATTGCTTGACGTGATCTATTACACACATTTCTCGTCATCATCATATCAGGAGAACCAAACATTATAATTTTCCTAAAATCCTCAAGTTGTGAAGTTGAAAGTGGGCCAGGATAAATGATTTCATGCCTTTGTCCACTAGCGCACTTTCCTTGTGATCAATGTGCATTACCCCTATGCATAACAAATTTTTTCCTTGAAAAATAAGCGGTGCCACCGCCACATTCCTTCATACAATGAGCGATGCACTTTGGGTAACGCTTCGTCTTAGTTGACAAAGAGCAGTGCTAGAGTTTTAAAGGTAAAAAAAGAAGCTTTAAGAGGCTTCTCGAAGCTTGGATTCATGGCATCCTCATCCCTACACTTTTGAACCACCTGCCTTCGTGATCCATCCTTGTAGGATCTCCCCTCTAGCTCACCCATGAGATCCTCAACCTTCGCTATCCTCCCATGGCTATAACTATTGCCTCACCCCCCATGGGTAAAGGGATAAAGAACATGTTACAACATTAAAACTCTGTCCAAATCTAACCAAGGAGAGTGGGAATTTGGTAGACAAGTTTGAAGGTTTGGAGGCAAGATTTACTTGAGAAGAGACTTCTCAACACTAAGTATTTGGTTGTAATTTCTCTCTCTATTTCATTTATGCAATAAATGTTCCTTTCACATGAATGATATTGTGTATAAATCACCTATTTCATTGTTGAACTCCTTAGTCATCAACATAGGGTCATAGATTGAATTTGGTACTTTAATCTTATATATGATTTGTTGTGCCCTTTTGTAGGTTAATATGTGAAGACCAACCACTTCAAAATCCAACCTATTACAGGTTGTGACAGGTAAAAGAGTTCATTCCAGTCATTTATTTGATCTCAGGGAAAGTACTTTTAGTTGTTGTGACTCCTTTGTTTTAGTTCTGAGTGTTTTAGGATAGGGAAATAACTTATGTTCGCAGAAGGTGAGTGTTTTCGGTAACAAATCTGGTGACTCTACCTGGGAGAGTGTTAGAACTTCTAGTTATTCCTGGTTCTTGCCTTGCTTTGAACTTTAATTTCTTAGTTGATAAGATCTACTAGTTGTTTAGTTGGATTTGATTTGAGATTGATTAGAAATCCTTAGATCTGTCTAGATCTACCTTAAATGCTTTATTTCCTTGCTTTTAATTGTCATTTGATGCTAATAATTGAACACTAACATTTTTTTTTCTCCCTTCGTCTTGCTTTGAAATCTACAAGCACCACCACACCTGGGAAGTTTTGTAAGAGCGGCTACTGCACGTTCTGTAGAGGCAATAAGTGGTGCCACCACGTTAATCGAGTGGACAGAGAGAGGTACCACCACTCTTTTCGTGTTGGAAAAAAAGCAGTGTTGGATTAGTAATGCTCTATACTATGCTTCCAAACAGCGATGCCAGGTAGGGTTTTTAATCCCAATGTGATTTTGAAACTTGGCATTTGTATTTTGGTTTTCTGAATTTTTTTTGGCTTGGATCTGATAGTTTCATCTGTGAATGAAATCTGGAAATTGTGTTAGGCTTGATTAGGTTAGACCTTCAAGAACTAGTTGGATTGGCTTATGAGCTTCTTGTCATTTTGATCTTTGCACTAGTGGAAAATGAGAGATTAGTGACCAGGAGACCAAAAATTTTGGTCACCAAAGTTTTTTTCAAGGGATAAATGACCAAAATTGATAAATTTAAGTGAGCTAACTAAAAAAGACCAGGATAAATGACCACTTTTGGTCACGGGATAAAAACCAACTAAAAATGACCAAGATAAATGACCAAATTTGGTCACAGGATATCTAGACTAAAAATGACCACATAACAATTGGTCATTTATCTGGTCATTTTTAGTTGTCACTCGGACAACGAAAAAAATTACAAATTTGACAATGAATTTGTACTCTGCAGTGTTGGAATTTAGTAAATTATAACATATATATAATATATATTTACACGTCCCTATATTAACAAAATTGAATTAATGCAACCCAGCTATATGTTAATTTGGACATGACCTTGACATATAAAAAAACCCACTAAAGCCACTAAACCTTGGCATATAATGTTAATTATAAGGATAATTTGCATGACCTTGGCATATAATTATTATTTTATAGGCTAATTTGGACACGACCTTAGCACCTTGGCTAATTAAATCGATGGGATCCAGGTCAGTTGAAACCAGTGACATGTGCAAGAATCTCATCGCACTAAACTGACACGCGGCATAATCTCCTTCCTCCATCATCTTCTTCGTCCTCCATTGGATTCTCTCTCTACGTCCCTTTCTGATAGCATAGTCTCTGTTCACTAGTACAAAATGACAAATTTGTGACTACACGAGCAAACATGTTAGTCATGTAATTTTAAGCTAAAAAATACCAAATTTGAGCAATTTTAAGTGATGTGGCTATAAATGATCAATCTAAACTATTAATGCAACTAAATAATGACTATGCTAATATAATTAGTGGTATTTCTTACTTATATGTAATTGAGTTTTGGTAGTGTAGTCATTTTAATGTGCTTTATCGTGTTCATGATTAGGATTTTTCATGTTGAATTCATATTTGCAGTATCCATGGATGTATTGGTTATATATGATTTGGAATGCCACACCCAATCACATGTACAATATAATTATTTTATATCATGAATTCATACTTGATCCTAAACCACTTTTTACCAACTACCTTAATCTCATTCATGACTCAAAACATATAATGGTGTTTCTCAATTAAATATGTTTATATATTAATTTTGATCCAAATTCAAACAACTTCACTAAATCTTATTGCAATATTAAGTTGTTGAGCACGTTGTCCAAGAGTAGGTATAGAATCTACATCATGGCATGTTACAAGAGCTTGTAATCATGTGGTTGTAGAGGAGGCTCCTAATAAGCTTCCTATTCTTTGTCTTATATTATTTGATGCTTTTTTATATATGGTTTCCTCAACCAAGGTGTTCAAGTTCATTGAACTTCTTTCTAAACTATGGTCTTCATAACAATCCCCTTGTCAACATTATTTAAAGATCAATCCAAAGAATCAATTAAACATATGAACATGTATGTCCTGATAATTCGACATTTCTGAATAATATTATATAAAAAATATATGTAATATAAGTTATATATTATATACCATATATAATGTATATTTTATATTAAATATAAGTATATATTATATATAAATAATATAAAACAAAAAATAATTATAATTACAAAACAAAGACATGACAGGTATCCCATATACACAAAACGCACAGTTGAATACACATAAAACCATAACAACCATGAACCCGTGACCAGAGCGACCATGAAGCTATGATGAAACTTGAAAGGAGGTT
>LPNX011200884.1:357980-410334 GCA_001517045.1 Pseudotsuga menziesii
TAGGCCAAGCGAGCTAGTCACCGCTCACCTCCAGGCCATTTTACAATGGAGCCTCCTCAAGCCTTATAAAGGCTTCATCACATGCAATACCATAGGACAATACCATGGGATACAACAAACCATGTGCCCAAACCATGTGCTAGACCTAACCACCTTTGACTCAATCCCGAGTCAGGGTTAACCCTAACATCACTGAGACAGCTGCCAACAGGGCCAAATCATAATTATCTCTCTAGATGTGTGTTAGCTGTGGGCTTCACAATGAAACTGTGTTTCAAATGGATTTTATCCCATCACCTTGTTGCTATTTGTTTTCATATTTCATTATTTATATTATGATGTTGGAATCCTAATGGTTGTGAAGCCAACATTCTACAAACAATTTCAAAGCATAGATTGTGTTAAATGTTGGAGTACCACTAGGCACTGTCATATCTAGTTGATGTTTTTAGTAATAGGAAATGGCCAATTTCATTTATTTTTCCAGATCCAAGTGCACTTGATGGTTCATTGTTTTTTTCTTGCATATTATTTATTGGCCTTGGAGATATGGAGCATATTCTTACTTTTTTAGAGTGCTGATATGCAAATAAGCTGCAATGTGAATTGGTCTAGTAGGGAATATATGGAAAATTTTCTTACATGGAAAAGGCTATCCTTTTACCCCAGAGCTTTCTTCGTTGTTTCTAACCAAGAATGTGGGATGTGTAAATTGAAAGCACACTGAATCTATGATAGAAGCATTAAGTGGAATCCATTCAACTTAGAGGAAAAGTTATGTAAGATTTTCTTTTCCAAGGAAAACCTTGTGGGGAAACACAAGGGATGCTTCCCCACATTTGTGGATGGCATCCTAGTAAACTGGTCAACATACACTGTAGGCTCCTGTGCCTAACCCAGGGGGGTTGAAACTAGGCTTCTGCTGGCATGGAACAAGCCAATGCCCATCAACATTGGAAACAACTGGTTGAGCTAACATACTTAGTAAGAACAATGAGTTATGTAGGATATTTGAGAACATGCTTAGTAAGAACAATGACATGAGCAATTAGAAACAAAAGAGATACAATACCATATGGATTGCTCTACATTAGCATTGAATAGCTGTATTATGATTATTCCCTGTAATTGACGGGGAAGCCTGCTATTTGTGGCCCTTGATATTCAAGAGAACTATGCTTCTTACATATCAACAGTGTTTCCATTTTCCATCTTCATTGAATTTGTCTTCCTGCAAACATCAACTATAATTTCTTTCGTTTTTGCCACTTGCTAAATGGGTACCTTAAAATATCTAAAGTTCGCAAAAGTCTGTCCATCTGGAAATTAATATTTCTCAGGCCTGCAAGCTTCAAAGTGCAGAAAAAAACCAGATATTAGAATTACCTTCACCATTTCTCTGTCAGTTACACTGCCATTTGCAATTTACTCTGATTTATTTCAAAATCTTATGGCCTTTTTATCCAAAGTGACCAACTACGTATTTCACCTTGTTTGAAATGTGCATGAGTTTCTCCATCTCAAAATCAATATTTTGCAAGCCTCAAACATATGCCATATTCTTTACAACGTTCTCCATTAGTGGGAGAGAGGAACCCCATCGTCAAAATTCACTATGCAAGCAGGTACAATGAAAGGACAACCATCATAAATGAATTCTTAGTGTATTATAAATCATCATCAAGTCTCATAGTTCTAAATGCCTTGGCCTGTTAGTTTTTCTTATACTGTTATAGCTTATTCCCTTAGAACATGATCATTCTCTAAATGGTTTAATCCTAAATTTAATGGAATTCAGGTGAAATTCTGTTTGTTTCAGCATAGATCATGGATATTTCACCTTTAAGACTTTGATCTAGGCTTTGCTCCTAAAATATATGTTCTGGACTTTCAATTGAGAAAATCTGGCATAAATCGTAAAAAAATTCTTAACAAGTATTTGATCTTTAGGTTATCTAGGCTAACATCTTTAGATGTCTAATAGGAGTAGTATTAGCGCTAACCAAAAAGCCCCCAACCTCCCGGAATCTGGCAGACCAATTCTGGTCTAAATCATTATTTGGAGAGTTTAAATTGTAATTTTAATGTTTTGGGTCGTTTTAAAATCAGCCAATTAGTCTAGGCCCTAGGGAGTCCAATAAAATTGCAGAAATTGAAAAAAGATCGAAATAACAATTTTCAAGCAAAAAATTGACCAGTTTTTATGAAAAACGGGGCGTTTTAGTTAGCTTTTATCTTACTTGTGTCTAATAGAGTAATTGCAATCTCAGCTAGTCACCTTAATGACAAGTTAAGCACTCCTAGTCAACACAACAATCCTTGATCGTGCTTTACTTAAGTAAACAATAGCAGGTCCTTGATGGCCTTAATAAGTCTTACTTAATTAGACAAATGTAGGTCCTTGATAGCCTTGAAGGTGACAGGTTCATCAAAATTTAAGGTGAAGATAAACAATACTGCAGCAATGAAATTGGATGGTGTGTCACTATCTACAGAGTTGCATTTATAAAAAGAAAACAAGCTTAGAGAGACAAGGAATATGTTGCAAATGTTGATGCCAAGTTTGATGAGTTTGATATACCTTATGATTTTCTCTGGCTTGACATTGAGCACACTGATGGGAAGAGATACTTTACATGGGACAAATTGCTCTTTACATGGGACATATGGTGGCCATTGTCGATCCTCATATTAAGAGGGATGATGGCTTTCTGCTACATAAGGAAGTGACTCAAAAGTGGTATTATGTTAAGGACGTCCATGGTAAGGATTATGACAGCTGGTGTTGGCTAGGTGCATCATCTGAATTAGCCCCTAAATATTCTTCAATGGGGTTATCCAAATTTTCCATGATATAAAGGCTGGTGATTGTATTTTGGTAGAGATTTCTTTTCTACATTAAGCTCAAGGCCTGGGAGGAACAGGCTTCAAACCTTGGCAGCCTGTTATTGCAGATACATTTATGATCTTTGCTGGTATATATCTGGAAATACAGGTAATGCAGGTGGCCTTTAAAGCTCTGTGCAGAAAATATTTATATAGAAACTTGTGCAATTTTATGGAGATATTTGCCGGTCTTAGTATGCAAATAGAGGTACTGTGAGAAATAATTTATAAGCTTTGGAAAGAAAACCATTGAATGGAAATTTGGGCAGCTATGAGTTGTAAAGGGCGGTGAAATATCCTTACAATTAAAGCACTGCTTAGAAAAGATTTGAATGGATTGTTTTCGTGACTTGGAGTTGTAAAGGCCGGTGAAATATCAATTTATTTAAAGCTTTGCGCAGAATCCTTTGAATATAAATTTTCCTAAGCGTGAGTTGTAAAGGCTGACGAAATATTTATGCACTGTTTTTTTTATTTGTTAATTTTTTTTAATCATGGAGGTCCAGAAAGCCTATAAAGGATTGCAGGATGAGGAAATCAAAGGTGAATTTGTAGTAGTTAATGTTTTACAGGAAGGGGGATTTGCAAATTGTAAGGATGGAAGACCTAGTGTTGGTTATCAGGATTGTGCCTTGGATTCCCCCAAAGAGGGAATGCCAGTGCTTGATTTTGATGTTCTTTGTGCAACCGTGGCTATGCAAAGAGAACACTTGTCGTTTGAGTTTTGGAGGTTGCCAAACCGGGAATCCGGTGAGGGAGTGCATAGAATGTGGGAGGGTGACCTAATGGATTGCTGCGATGACCGTAACATTTTTCTGCCAACAACATTGTATGTTTTTTGGCTTTGTTTCTTTTCAGTCTTTAATTTTGGAACTTGTATTTGCAAAAAAAACGTTTTCTTGATTTTTGGCTTGATTCTTATTTGGATCATGTCATAGGGTCTCAATCCTTTGGGTCATTTGTTTAGGTAAAAATTAGTTTTCATTTTATAGATAACAAGATTAAGTTTGGTATTGAAGAATTATCTCCTTATTTCTCTTATTTGGCTTCACGAAAGGGATTAGCTCATTACTCACATAGGGTGGCTTGTATGCATTCTTATAGCACTACTGTTGTTAGACATATAATGTATAAATGTTCTCATACCTGGGGCCTGGATTCCAGTCCTTGGCCTGATATGATGTCTTAAAATCATGCAAAATTGATTACCTACAACACATCTAGCGACGACAATATTGTGTCTTACAAAAAGTAGCTTTGGAGATCGTAGAATTATGTCTTGACTTTAAAATATCTTTAGAAAAAGGAACATAAACCATATTATTTGCCTCCATGAACATGATATCAAATTGAAGAAGGTAGAGAACTTCTGCTGCATTGCCTGCCAGACTTCAAATTCCTTGTTGCTAAAACCTTTCATCTTCCTAACCTCAAGCTTGTGAAGAAGATACTCTATAAATAATGGTTGGATTGCCATGTGGTTTTCCAATGATTGCAGTCTTTCTTCCATAGTTGCTTCGGATGTATCTGGTGGTGCAATGCCTATGATGCCTTTTCCTTTCCCAACTTAGAGAGTGCACAAATCTCCTCTTCATTAAGTCTCTCCAAAGACCCACCAAAATATTTTTATTTGCACACTACCAGTCCAGGTCTTGAAAATATTCCTCCTTGCTTGCATTTGGTTCATCTCTTCTAGGGAAAACCACTAATGGCCACCTTCCTCCTAGAAATTTTCTTCCTTTCTCAGGGATTTACCTGACGTTTACGCTCCTCCAGTTTCTCCCATTGTGGTGAAGGATGGAACAACTTGAAAGCTTGCACATTACCGGCTCACATTTCAGTATAGATGATCCTCTGTCTCGGTTTTTGTTCTTTGACTCAGGCTGGATAAAATATCTTCTTCCTTTTTTGTGTTCCTTTTCAGTGGAGTTGATTCCATCCTCATGGCAGCTTGCTTTGAGTCTCCCTTTGGCATAATTTTGAAATCCCAGACCAGTTTCCCTATTCTGCCTTTTCCTTAAGAGTAGATAGGTTTCATTGTTTCTCCATATTGAATGGGAGCAAGTAAGATAATGGTTAGCTCAAATAATCTTGGCATCACATCCCCTTCATTAATGTGCATGTTAGCTGATAATTTGTTCTGCTTAACTTGTCCAATTATGTTCTTGGTGGAAATTGATTCAATTGCCATTACCTTTATTGAAATCTGATAGATGGACAATTTACCATGATTAACTATGTTGTGCAGTGGCTTCTCAATGATTGGATCATTGATATCCTGCCACATTAATGTGCAAGCCAGCTGATAATTTTTTCTGCTTAATGTGTCCAATTATGTTCTTGGTGGAAATTAATTCAACTGTTATCACCATGATTGAAATCTGATAGATGGCAATACCATGATTAGCTATGTCATGCAGTGGCTTCTAAATGATTGGATCATTATATCCTGCCACTTGCTGCCTATACCCCTTACTACCCCCACATTGGCATCAATACCCATGTTATCTTGAATTTCTAAGAGGCATCTCTTCCCCAATTATAGAAGAATCTATTTACTGTTATGTCGTGGCATTCTAAATCTTTTTCCCACCATCATTGCAAATTAGGATTCCATCAGATCTGACAGAATGCATCAGCTCTTACCAAGTGAGAGCTCCAATGTGCTAATAAGGCATGTAACATAAATATTAGACAACAGATTTGAGTTATTTAAGACAGAATAGTTACACCATACCATTTTCAAAGCCTTGGAAATTTATATTGAAAGGCGGATGAAATTTCTTATATTATTGTTAATATTATTTAAATGGCAGTAGTTTATTTGGGCCTTGGGAATTGAAAGACAACAATCTAGATTTGTTTTTAAACTGGTTAATCAAAGGATCAATTTTGTTTTCCTTTTAAGGTACTCTTCTTTTGTCTTGGAAATAACTACCAGTTTGTTTTAAAAACCTTCAAGTCAAACATTCAATTTATAATTTTGATAAGCTTTTTAAATAACTCTCACTTTTCAACCCTTGAAGATGTCAAGTTTTGAGGTAATGTTCTATGTTCTATGTGCAAGGCTATTGAAATTTGAAATTCAATGACACAACAAAAGGGACGGTTAGTTAGTCTTATGTAGAGGGCATTGCAAGTAAATTTCACTTTGATTCCAAAAATAAATGCCAGGGAGATCAAATGTTCTGTCAAACTGAAATCATTTTACATACGTTTGCTTAGTTTCATATATCTTATAATTTTCCCCAGGGTATGAGCTGGTCTTGTATATGAGGAATCCATTTATGTTTTGGAAAAACTCTCATTTAAATGAGGGGCTGGAAAGGAAATAAGTTGGAAGGTTCAAGATGCTCAGAATTTGTGACTAGCTTACCTTTAGAAAATGCATAATTGAACACACCATTTGAGACTTGTCATCTGTGACTTGAACAACTTTCTAGTTGAAAACACTATCCTAATAATGCCTTTGTAATTGCAGCTGTCTATTCTTCACATTTGGAAAGAACATGCAAAGGGCTGGTTTTGGAACATGCGCTGGGCAGGTAAAGTCATATTTTAATTCTTTAAATGACTAAGTATTTGAAATGGTTGCACTATCTAAGCAAGAAAGTTTTAATATCTATGTTTAATATTGATGTTGAAGAATTATGTTTCTTGTGATGTTTGGAGCTATTAAGGCAAAATTTAAATGAACTTTTCTGTTTTGGTTCTCTGCTCCTCACCTTCCATAAGAAGTTTTTAATTCTAGAACTCTTTGATTAGTCATTGGAAATGACTTTCAGCATCATATTGTTTTGATGATGAAAAGGTATAGCCATAATTTAAGCAACAATAGAAAAGATAAAAAGAGTGGCCAAGAGTATTTAAGAAAAGTAGGGTCAGTCACCAACATAGGAGTTCTATGGCCTATGAGTTTTTTGGTTCCTTGAAAATTTATAATTCTAGAACTCCTTGATCATGTCTTGAATCTTAGGAAAAATCTTCTGAGCTTTTTCATTCCATAAAAGGTTTATAATTTTCAACTCCTTGATCATAGTCTTTGGAAATGCCCTCTAGATTCGTATCTTGTTTTTGTGATGAAAAAATGCAGCTATAATTTTAGGACACAAATTATAAATGTTTTAAAAAGTGGCCTAAGAACATGTAAGAAAGTATATGCAGTCACCAATGTAGGAGTTCCATGGCTTGTGATCTTTTTTTTGTTCCCTAAAAGTTTACATTTCTGAAACTTCTTGATCAGAGTCTTTACTCTTTGGAAAATCCCTTGAGATTTAGATGTTTTTTTGCTGATTAGGAAGTTTAGTTGTAATTTAATGAATAAATCAAAGTAGGTATAGTTAAAAAAATGTGATCTTAACAAGATTGAAGAAAAGTAGGTTTAGTATAGAATTTTCTAGCATCTCATACATTTTGACATGTCAGTTCATTTGTCCAGGGTATTGTCCATTTTTTGCTTGGTATATGTGCTCTCTCCAATTACATTGCATTTGGAGTGACCAAGTTGTATCCCTTGATGTACCTTGCAATTGCTTTCACTCTCTTAATGGCTGCATATGCCAGAAATTTTTGAACACAAATTCGGGGGCGGTTTAACATTAAGGTATATTTTAACTCACAGTAAACCTGAGATCAATTATGCAGTTCATGTACTACAAATTAGCTCTTTGATTATAAGCATAAAAAAACTGCCCTGAAGGCTACAAAAATATACAGAGAGAAAAGAGTAATAAAACATAAAAGTGATACAGAACATAGAGAAAAACATTGAGGTAGTGTTGTCTGAATCGAAAGGTGCTATCAATTCATTTCATTAGGAATAGTAAAGTTGGTGCTCCTCACCCCAGGAAATCCATGCTCAAACAATCCAAGTCCAACCAAAGCTATAACTGGTGTCATACCAAGTGGACTAAAAAACCTGAAACAAATCCTCAGGAGAGACAAATTAGAAACCATGGTGGATATCTGCTACAACACAAATGAAAATACCTATGATGTGTTTTAAATTTGGTAATGTAGTGACATATCAAGAAAATATACCCAAAAGTTGGTTGTTATCAAGGATGATCTGTAAGCTTGATGAGGCAATCAATGCTCCTTGGATATGGCTAATGTGGTATAATGAAATCTCTGCAAGAACAAATATGGGATGTAATGGCCTTGGTAATGTTCATCTTAGTCCTTGTGGGAACATACTTTCAAGTGTTTACAATCAATTTGCAGCTTGAACATCAATAGCCTATGCACTGTAACAATTTTTATGGATATGTACACAATCTCACCTCATTGTCGTCTAGAATATTCTGGAGAGATGAATCATTTATAATGGATGGTATAGGTATGATAATTGTAAATGAACCACAACAACTGTAGACTCCTTTTTATTTAAAGAATACTTGATAATTGGGTGTTGATTTTGAAGCTAGTTGTGATGAGCGGTATAGCCTACATGGTGGTGTTTGTGATAATGGTGTTTGTGAGTTTTGGTGCTCAGATTATGCAGGATATACATGCCAAAACAACAATGTTCTCTTTTCAATTCTGTCAATGTGTGGAGATGTTCTCCTACGTGACTCAGAAGGTCAACACTGTGCTCCAAGTGAAGAAAGCATTCTACAGCAATTAGAAGCAGGTGTTGTAAATTAACGCCAAACTACAACAGGTTGTTCCCAACTAGTTGGACATTGCTTGCTATTTTGGATATTGGTTATTTTGCAGCAGCAACAAAGCACCTAGCTTGTTGGGTGAGTACTTCATTTTGTGTGTTTTCCATTCTTCTTGATATCTACTCCTTATCAGTGCTAAACATTTCTCAAAAGCTATAGATATGTGTGCTCAAGCCTAAGGGTGTTTGTAAAACGCCCTAGCATAGAATTTATAGCTGAACTGGCATCATCAAAATATATACCAAATGCATGATATCGATTTTAAGACTATTCATAGCGTATTGGCCGACCTTGTGATGGAGAGTATAATCTTTCCATATTCCAAGGAAATATTTCTGATACTATTGTTGCCTTCCTTGGAAATTGATTTGTATATTGCCATTTTCATTCCCATCCAGCCTTAAGAAAGGATATCTGAACAGTTCAACAAATGATATTCATAGAAGGTCCTTCATCAATTGTGTGTTGTTTCTCCTTAAAATTTTCCCTAAATTACATATCTAACAATTATCTTCTCTCATGGCATCCTAGTCTTAGTTCACTTTCTTGATTCAGTATTTAGATCAAGAGAGTTTGTTTGAATTCTAGTAAAATATTGAAGGTAACAGATTGCTATGTTCTGGTAAATCCATTTGACCATTTGATTAAGTATTACTCTGTGTTGTTGCAGTTAGCAAGGATAAACAAGTACAAAGGTGCAATTGACAACAATAAAGGGTTACAATCTTGATCATACTCTTTTTTCTTATCATTGCCATAGGTAAATCATGATTCGTTTTTAATGTATTGCGATTTTTTTTTTGGTTGCAGCAGTATTTTAATGTAGTGTTTTTTGTGGTTTTCCTTCTTCCCATTATTCAGAACATTAAACATATTTGAATGACATGATTATTGATTTCTTAACAGTTCAACAAAATGAACGATCTTCTCACAAGGTCTTTCACCAATTATGTGGATATCAAACGTGCAGCCTTGAAGGAGGACCTTGAGGCTGGTTCTGAGATGGAGATGGTAGATCTGGAGACTGAATAGAATCTTGGGCAGTTCTTTGAAGAAGTCATTGGTATAAAATCATACATGGAAACTATCAAGGAACTTCTTGTGAAGCTTTAAAAGTTTAATGAAGAGACAAAATCCATTCACAAAGCTCCAACCATGAAATATTTTAGAGACCGGATGGATAGAGATGTTTTTTCTGTCCTTAAAATAGCAAGAGATATTAAAGGCAAGCTTGAAATACTTGACAAAGTTAATATGGCTAACAGAAAAATGACAGGATGCAAAGAAGGAAATCCTACATATCGGACAAGAACATCAGTTACAAATGGTCTACAAAAAAAACTGAAAGATTTGATGGGGAATTTCAGAGCCTAAGGCAAAAAGTTATTGGGGAGTATTGAGAAACCATTGAGAGAATATATTTCACCATTACTGGTGAAAATGCAAGTGAAGAGACAATAGAAAAAAACATTTCTATAGGGGAGAGTGAAACTTTTCTTCAAAAGTCAATTCAAGAGCAGGGCTGAGGCCAAATAGTGGATACCATTGATGAAATATAGGAGTGACATGATGCTTCCAAGGAGATTGAAAAAAGTTTACTTGAGGTTCACCAGATCTTTCTTGATATGGCTGTTCTTGTAGAGGCCCAAGGAGAGTAGCTTAACGACATTGAACATCATGTTATACATGCTGCTAACTTTGTTGGTCATGGTATAAAGCAACTCAAAGGTGCAAAAAAATACCAGAGAAACACCAGAAAATGGATGTGCATTGGTATTATATTGCTTCTGATTTTGATTCTCATTATTGTTTGGGTGTATAAAACAAAATTTGAATAAGGTATTGATTTCTTCCACTATCTTAATCCAAGTATGAAGTATCTTGTTGTATATAGCATTTTTATAAATTGTCATAGTGATACTAAAATGAACTGATAAATTATGAACATATAATATCGATGATTTTTTATTTTCTTTGGTAATGAAAGACTTCACTAATTATCCACTACTACACATACATTATGCGGGTCTGCATTACATATCAGGTAATTGGGTGTGAACAGGTGTTTCAATTAGCCTTAACACTCCAATTTCTAAACATTTACCGACATGAAATGTTAAAAAACATGCTTTAGAGTTACAAATCTTACATGAATACCTCTTTCCATATGGCATCCAAGAAAGGCATGGACTACACACAATAAAGGAACAACACTTGACCAAAGCACTAAAATCTTAAGATTATTGCTGAATGCTGAAATTTGGTAAAAACATTGAGACAATGTTGTTTGAATTGAAAGCTGGTGCTATCAATTCATTTCATGGGAACAGTAAAGTTGGTGCTCCTCACCCCAGGAAATCCATGCTCAAACAATCCCAAGTCCAACCAAAGCTATAACTGGTGTCATACCAAGTGGACTAAAAAACCTGAAACAGATCCCTAGGAGAGTCAAATTAGAAACCATGGCGGATATCTCCTACAACACAAATGAAAATACCTATGATATGTTTTAAAGTTGGTAATGCAGTGACATATCAAGAAAAGATAGCCAAAAGTTGGCTGTTACCAAGGATGATCTGTAAGCTTGATGAGGCAATCATTGCTCCTTGGATATGGCTAATGTGGTATAATGGAATATCTGCAAGAACAAATATGGGATGTAATGGCCCCGGTAATGTTCATCTTAGTACTTATGGGAACATACTTTAAAGTGTTTACAATCAATTTGCAGCTTGAACATCAATAACATATGCACTGTAACAGTTTTTATGGATATGTACACAAGCTCACCTCGTTGTCGTCTGAAATATTCTGGAGAGATAAACATTTATAATGGATGGTATAGGTATGATAATTGCAAATGAACCACAACAAATGTAGACTCCTTTTTATTTAAAAGAAGACCTGATAATTGGTTGTTGATTTTGCAGCTAGTTGCGATGAGCAGTTTAGCCTTCATGGTGGGGTTTGTGATAATTGTGTTTGTGAGTTCCGGTGCTCAGATTATGCAGGATATACATGCCAAAACAACAGTGTTCTCTTTTCAAGTTTGTCAATGTGTGGATATGTTCTCCTACGTGACTCAGAAGGTCAACACTGTGCTCCAAGTGAAGCAAGCATTCTGTAGCAATTAGAAGCAGGTGTTGTAAATTAACACCAAACTACAACAGGTTGTTCCCAATTAGTTGGACATTGCTTGCTATTTTAGATATTGGTTATTGTGCAGTAGTAGCAAAGTAGCTAGCTTGTTGGGTGAGTTCTTCATTTTGTGTGTTTTCCATTCTTCTTGCTATCTGGTCCTTGTCAGTGCTAAACATTTCTCAGGAGCTACAGATATGTGTCCTCAAGCCTAAGGGTGTTTGTAAAATACCCTAGCCTATAATTTATACTTGAAATAGCATCATCAAAATATATACCAAATGCATGATATCGATTTTAAGACTATTCATAGTGTATTGGCCAACCTTGTGATGGAGAGTATAATCTTTCCATATTCCAAGGAAATATTTCTGATACTACTCTTGCCTTGGAAATTGATTTGTATATTACCATTTTTGTCTCCATCTTGTCTTAAGAAAGGATATATGAACAGTTCAACAAATAATACCCTTAGGAGGTCCTTCATAAATTGTGTGTTGTTTGTGCTTAAAATTTTCCCTAAATTACATATTAGAAAATTATCTTCTCTCATGGCATCTTAGTCTTGGTTCACTTGCTTGATTTAGTCTTTAGATCAAGAGAGTTTGTTTGAATTCTAGTAAAATGTTGAAGGTAACAGATTGCTTTGTTTTGGTAAATCCACTTGACCATTTGATTAAGCATTACTTTGTGTCGTTGCAATTAGCAAGGATAAACAAGTACAAAGGTGCAATTGACAACAATCAAGGGTTACAATCTTGATCATACTAATTTTTCTTATCATTGTCACAAGTAAATCATAATTTGTTTTTAGTGTATTGCAAATTTCTTTTTTGGTTGCAACAATATTTTAATGCAGTGTTTTCTGTGGTTTTGCTTCTTCCCATTATTCGGAACACTAAACATATTTTACTGACATGATTATTGATTTCTGAACAGTTCAACAAAATGAACGATCTTCTCACAAGGTCTTTCACCAATTATGTGGATCTCAAACGTACATCCTTGAAGGAGGACCTTGAGGCTGGTTCTGAGATGGAGATGATAGATCTGGAGACTGATCAAAATCTTGGGAAGTTCTTTGACGAAGTCGGTGGTATAAAAGCACACATGGAAACTATCAAGGAACTTCTTGTGAAGCTTCAAAAGTTTAATGAAGAGATAAAATCCATTCACAAAGCCTTAGCCATGAAATATTTAAGAGATCGGATGGATAAATATGTTGTTTTTGTCCTTAAAACAACAAGAGATATGAAAGGCAAGCTTGAAATAATTGACAAAGCTAATATGGCTAACAAAAAAGTGACAGGATGCGAAGAAGGAAATCCTATAGTTTCGACAAGAACATAAGTTACAAATGGTCTATGAAAAAAAAATTGAAAGATTTGATGGGGGAATTTCAAAGCCTAAGGAAAAAAGTTATTGGGGAGTATCGAGAAACCATTGAGAGAATATATTTCGCCATTACTGGTGAAAATGGAAGTGAAGAGACAATATAAAAATCATTTCTACATGGGAGAGTGAAACTTTTCTTCAAAAGGAAATTCAAGTGCAGGGCCGAGGCCAAATATTGGATACCATTGATGAAATACAGGAGCGACATGATGCTGCCAAGGAGATTGAAAAAAGTTTACTTGAGCTTCACCAGATATTTGTTGATATGGTTGTTCTTGTAGAGGCCCAAGGAGAGAAACTTAACGACATTGAACATCATGTTATACATGCTGCTAACTATGTTGGTCATGGTACAAAGCAACTCAAAGGTGCAAAAAAATACCAGAGAAACACTAGGAAATGGATGTGCATTGTTATTATATTGCTTCTGATTTTGATTCCCATTATTGTTTGGATGTATAAAACAAAATTTGAATAAGGTATTGATTTATTCCACTATCTTAATCAAATATTATGGAATGTGGATTGTTTGATCTATTTAATTTGATTAATTATTTTCATTATAAATGATGTGCATTGCAAGATTTCAACTGTTTAATGGTTGTAGTTTTTTTTTCGATATCTGAGAAAAAAATTAGTTTTTTCTGAAGAAGCTAAGTTGTCAATATGCAAAATAAAAGGAAACTATTGTTGCAGGAACCCCTCTTCCTGAAAGTCAATAAGCATATAAAGCAACACTTGAGGCAAGTTCCATAACATTCACAGAGATTAAAATGTTATCATATTAAAAATTTATATTGATTAACAATGGACACCATTAAAACTACTAAAATATAATAAGCACACATACAACGAGTAAAAATGACTAAATTAGTGACCAATAAATGAGATTAATGACCAAAATTTGCATATAAAATGACCAAAAATTGAGAGATACGTGGCCAAACAATTAGATATAAATGACCAAAAAAATGACCAAAATTTGCATATCAATGACCAAAAAGCCGTTTTGGTGGCTAATTTACGATCTTTTATTACGCGACCAAATTTGGTCATATTCTAGTTTGTCATGTGGTCATTAATTTGGTCATTGATTCAAATATATAACCAATTTAATGACCAAATATATGATCAACTTAATGATCAACTCACAAGCTATAAATGACCAAAATAAAATGACCAATTTTGGTCGCATAATAAAAGACTGTAAATTAGCCACCAGCGATCGCCAAACCAAAAGTGGTCATTGATATGTGGATTTTGGTCATTTTTTTGGTCACTAATCTCTCATTTTCCACTAGTGTTGGTTGAAGGATAACTTTGAAAAGAAAGTGTAGACTTAGATCTATGAACGTTAGTCAGTCAACTTGAAAGAAAGTAGATTTACTTTTAGTTTCTTCATAGTTTAATTTACGATTGTTTTCATTTTTGAATTTGAAAAATTGAGAAAAAGTGCTAGGTTAAAATTAGGTATGAACTGGTAGAGACTTGACTGGTATTACAAAATCTCAAGTGCTGATGTTCTATTTTCTCCTTAGATATTCTTCTTCTCAAACAAAAAGAAGAAGTGTGTTGTTTGCATCTTATTTTTATTTTGAAGAAGTTTGAAAATTATGGTGTTTTAGGTAGTCATCATAGTATTTCTTTTTAAAGAGATCTAAACATTTTTATTTCCAAAAATTTTGCTTTTGAAATCATGATGTGCTTGCAATAGGTTTGAAAATATAGTTCTGTGTTTTTTTGCTTGGGATTTATTCAGTTTGGATAAGTAGGAACCAAACATCTACCTCTTCCTTAAGTAGGGAATTTTGCAAAAAGTGAAAGAAAAAACTTTGCATGAGCATTTTGCATGGTTTTACTTTTCTATACTCACCTTATGCATTCACCTAATCGAAAAATATAAAATCAAGCTCTATACTTAGGTTAAAATTTGTAGAAATGTGTGATAGGTTAGAGACGTGTTTCGACGTCTTTAAACGTAGGAGTTGTCATTTTTTTCTTGCACTACATCCCGGTGTTCGCGTGGTTCTTGCATGTACTACTGGTATATAGAATGACCTTTCATGTACCCTTTAGGTATATAGAAAGGTAGTTCATGTACTCAGTGGTATATCGAAAGTCCCCTTTGGAACGATTGTGCATTAGACAACACTACTACGGAGTGGAGCTCCCACATACCTTGTGTATATAGGAAGATACTTGTAGGGATCATGAGACCATCTGAGCATAGCCCTTTGACCTTCCAATCAACACAATATACCGATAACAACACTTGGGGACAATACTATGCATGTGCCATCTAGGTATTCGAGTATTTAGGAAAGGGTATGGTCCCAATCCTCTTTGTCGCGTTTCACTATTGGACCCTATGGTATATCACGAGTTATGGTGGTTTGACAATCCTGTGAGGATCCTGACTTTTTAACCACTCCTATCACAAGTTTCGTTTGTTGATTTAACTTGAGTAGTGTTTGATTTTCTTGGTTATATATAACTTTTACCTTTGAGATCAGTTTGATTTTTATAAAATGGTTGTTTTCCCGTGGAGGAGGTCTCGTCGATTACAAGGGTTATCACTAGAAAAATAATTTAAATCCTTCAGGTCAACCTCCCATAAAAAGAGACATGGAAAACAATTCTGAGGCAAGTAGTGCTTCTATGCCTGAAATGGAAGGAGTTAAATCTCCTCTTCCCAATGCTCACTTGATAGACCTATCACAACCACCACTAGTGGAGAAGCACTCCTCTCAGAATGCATATTTTGCTGCCCTAAATCCTTCTGGAGCTGGGCTTAATCAATTTCATCTTGATAAAATAGTAGCTCCTATATTTGGACTTAATGCTCCATTTTGGGAAACTGCCTTGGTTAAGTTATCTCTCAGTTTGGTACTACTACTACCGTAAATGTGTCAGCTATGGAGTTGATCCCAAACTCTAGAAGACCCTTTCCCTACCTTTTACCTAGTGATATTTTAGGTAGGTCATTAAATATTCCTTCTAGTTTTGTTCCAACAAATGCTCCATCTGCACCTACGATGCCTAGATTTCCCACTCCTTCAAGAGTGTCACAGTCAGCTCAAAATCCTTTGTCGAATTCACATATGGGAGGAACTTCTATGCCTCCCATAGCTTTCTTTAATTTTGGAAGTCAATTTGTCCCTCCTACAACCCAAAAATCTAGGGGATCTTATGTACCTATCTTACATAATATTTCAGATCCTCCCCCTCCAGTTGTTGGACCTAGTGGTCATGCTAGTATTGGTCCTATTGGTCCTGCTTTGCGACCTCCTACATCAGCTTGGGTCCCTCCATAACAACCTAACATTGGTAATGAATGCCTTAGTGGGGAACAATACAATAATCCCTTATATGTCCCTTATCCCAGAGGAGTTACCAATCAATGGGTTCAACCTATTTATGGATCTCATGCTAGACCTAACCAAGCACAACCACCATTTATGGGTCAAAATGCTCTCAACTATCAACAATTTGGTGGGTTTTAATACCAACCTCAACAGACCTTTGGTCCTACTTGGGTATCCTTACCTTATCAGTATTAAAACTACCCACAACACAATTGACAACTTCCATTTTTGGCTACATTGGATCTGCATGACTTTTCCAAGTTAATAAATGATCCCATTCAACATGATCCGTTTTGTCCTACCATCTTGATCAAAATTCCGTTAGAAATTCCAAAGTTTGATGGAAAGCAAGGAGAAGATCCCAAAAACAATGTGATGACCTTCCATTTGTGGTGTTCGTCTAAATTCCTTGATGGATGATTATATCTGATTGAGACTCTTCCAAAGAACATTGTTCGACACGACCGAAAAATGGTATATCAAAATTCCACAACACTCGTTTGTGGATTTCAATTTGTTGGATGTTGTGTTTCTTACTCATTTACAGTTACATATCTAGTATGAAACTGGTACATACCTTTTGACCTCGTTTCAAAAAAATACCTATACTCACATATCAGATCATATCCATGAGTGTAGGAGGTGCTGAAGGTTAAGCAAAGCTCCCATTCTAGATCAACTTTTGGATGAGTGGTTCACCAAGTCCTTATTTCCTCCTATTTCCTGGGATGTGGATATGGGTGGTTATGTCACTGAAGAGCAGGCTATTAGTCAGGCCCAATATTTAGACTTAGTCTATTCTCAGTCCAGAATTTTATACGATCTGATTCCTAATGCTCCTCGTCCCACCACCGACCTTGTCAAGCCACTTGCAGAGACTCCTGTGGATGGTGTTGTTGGTACAATCCTACCTTCATCCACAACCAAACTTGCTAAATGACATAATTATTCAACTACAAATCCTTCTAATCCTAGGGTTTCCATTTAGGTGAATGGCATTCAGTCTTCGAAAACAACCAACAATAAAAAGAAAGGAAAAGGTAAGAATAAGAAACCTGGAAACTAGCAGGAGAATACCAAAACACCAACTCCAGAGAATGACACCAAACCTTAGCGGAAGGATAAGTATCCTTGCTTGTTGTGTGGATATGACCACTTCATGAAGGAGTGTCCTTGTCGTAAAGAGATCAATAAAATTTTGAAAAATAACCCCACGCTAGTAGTGTTAACCGACCCCTTTCTGTCCCAACAAAATTTGATCGACCATACATCTTTGAACGGTCCTTCATCTTCTACTAAAAAAATTCGAATGATTTCCTCTGAGAAATTTGCACTGACTAATAGAAGTTAGACATATGATAAATCCCCTGACAATAAATATGAGAGTGCTTCTCCCGAGAATACTCCTCCTGTCAGCACTTCTCCTCCACCTGCTTCTAATAGTCCTCTCACTATTGAGAAACTTAGTTTTGACACAATCTTGCGTCCTCCTAAGAGTACAATCTGTAAAAATGTTTTCAATCCTAGTGCTCGAGCTGCTCAATTTTATAATGTTGTTGAAGATTTAGCTCAAGCACCTTGTGCTATGTCCACGTTGGAGGTACTACAAATATGTCCTGCACAATGAAAGAATTTGTTGTCAGCCCTAGGGGCCTTCGATCCTGATAATTCCACCATGATCAATTTTAATCTGGAGAATTATAAATTGAGGCTATCCCATCAACTTGATTTTCAAATAGCTACTAGGGTGGTGGGTAGGAAGGTCCATTGGACTGTATTAGACGAAGGACCTTCCACCTCGGTCTTATTGATGTCTTGCTAGAGATCCATTGGCTCCCTTGACTTGATTAAGTCACCAACCACCTTAAAAGGTTTCAATGGATGAGGTTTTCAACCCCATGGCCTACTACCGACATTGTCCATCGAGTTGGGAGGAAAAACAATTTCTATCAAGGTAGAAGTGGTCGATGCTCCTTTATATTACAATTTGTTACTAGGAAGGAATTAGTTCTATGTTATGACAGTCATCACGTCGTCATTCTTTTGCACACTCGTTTTCCTGCATCAAGGAAAAAATGTGACCATAGACCAACTCGATTACTGCTCACTTGATATTACTGCTTCCACAGAAAATAATGTTGTAATGTTAGGGAAGTCACCTCCTCCCTATCAGTCTGTAGGGGTTGGAATTTTGAAATATTCTTCACTCATGGGAGTTTTTCCATCCAATGCTGCCCCTTCTAGTATGACAACTACCACAGTAAACATAATATCATTCACGAACGAGGGCATGTATAGAGGGAAAGAGATTTCTTATTCACCGTCTTTGAGTCCACACGAATCCCTGTATGATGTCATTTAGTATGTTTCTAATTCTTACATAGATGATCAACATTTGGTGGAATTAGATCCTTACCATCTTCCCTATTGGATAGATTCCCTTGTCCCTACTTCAGACTATCTCTCACATACTTTTGCATTTGATGAGTCTATTATAGAATTCATGAGTCTGGATGAATTTTTATGGGAACATTCTCATCATCGATCATCATTTCTTCCTAAAGCCAATTTGATAGATTCATATTTTGTTTATTTTATCAGTTTCGATCTATTCAATTATCCACAAACCCTTGTAATATTGCAAGGTGTTTATTATGAAGGAAACTTATGTAACATCACCAAAACAATTCCCCTCGATATATCAGTAAAGCCAGGTGTTGTTGAGCATGTTCACATAGGCTAGAACTATTCGACAACTGAAATTGAAGAATACTGATATCTTTTTAAGGAATTTCGTGATGTTTTTTCCTAGAATTATGAAGAAATTACTGATATTGATGCATCTATTGTCGTACATGAGATCAAGACATACCCAACAACAAGACCTGTTAGGGAAAAACTTCGCCATGTCCACCCAAGAAAAGCTGCAACCATTAAATCTGAGGTTTAGATGATTTTAAAACATGGTTTTATCTACCCCGTGCCTTTAACCGAGTGGGTATCTAATATTTTTCCAGTCGCCAAGAAAAAGGGCACTATTAAGGTTTGTATCAATTTTCGGGACTTGAACAAATATTTTCCCAAGGACAACTTTCGCACCCCTCACATCGATGAGATCATTGATAACTGTGTTGGAAGTGCCATTTTTTATTTTATGGATGGCTTTCCTGGCTATAATCAGATTGAGATCTTACCTACTGACTAGCATAAAATGACATTTATTTTCCCTTGGGGAACCTCCGCTTATCGTAATTTTCCTTTCACCTTAAAGAATGTTGGAGCAACCTTCCAACAAGCTATGTCTTATGCTTTTCATGATATAAACCACATAGTGGAGCTATATCTGGATTACCTACCTTCTCATTCGCAGTAGCGGGAGGATCGTTCGGGGCATCTTAGACACATTTTCCTTCGATGTCGTCATGACCATATTCGTCTCAATCCACACAAGTGTGTTTTTTGTGTTGAGACTGGACGCTTACTTGGTTTCCTTAATTCTAGGGATGGGATTCAAATCGATCCCTTAAAAATTACTTCTATCATGGCCTTACCACCTTCGACAGACATTACTGAACTCCAAAGTTTGTA
The DNA here is from genome assembly GCA_001517045.1 of Pseudotsuga menziesii. Taxonomy (NCBI): domain Eukaryota; kingdom Viridiplantae; phylum Streptophyta; class Pinopsida; order Pinales; family Pinaceae; genus Pseudotsuga; species Pseudotsuga menziesii. Next base: position 378,019 of record LPNX011200884.1, read on the forward strand.
AGGGAAGGCAAACTTTCTTCGTCGTTTTGTATGCAATTTTGCAAAGAAAACACATAGCTATATATGTATATTGAAAAAGAACACTCTCTTTCTGTGGGATGATCATGCTCAAAGAGATTTTGACAATTTTAAACATGCTATAACACGCTCACCTATGTTGCATCCCCTGAATTATTTAAAATATTTTCTGCTTTACATTGTCTCCTCCACTACTACCATTAGTATGGTTTTAATGCAGGAAGATACGAATGACCAAGAACATGTGATATACTATCACAGTGAGAGTCTTCTTGACTCTGAAACCCACTACTCACATGTGGAGAAGCTAGATTTGGCTACAGTCATCATTTTGCAACAGCTTCGTAATTACATCTTACTTTTCTCCACTATCGTATTTGTAGATCAAAACCCTATGTACTATATTCTTACTTGTCAGGTACTAGGGGGAAAATATTCTCATTGGATTGTCATCCTATGAGAATTTGATCTCGAATTTTCCAATACCACCTCCAAGAAGTCCCTGGTCTTCGCGGAGTTGATGTGTGACCTTCCCCATGCTCTCACAGAAGCTGAGTCCAATGATTCATTTTCAGAGGAATTCTTGTTATTGATAAGCATGAAAGATCCGTGGTATGGATATTTGATCATATATCTCTAGACCCAAATATTTCATCCTAATCTATCCCGTGACGATCGCCGATGCATTCACCACCACGCTAAGTATTATCTCATTCTCAATGATACCTTATACTGCCGTGGTATTGATTCAATCCTTCGATGATGTCTTACTCATGACGTGGCTGAACAAGTCATGAATGAATTCCACTATGGATCTTGTGATGGTCATGTTTATGGGATGGCTATTGCTTAGAAAATAATTCACTCTGGGTACTTTTGGTCCTCAATCTTTAAAGATTGTCATGAAGCAGTTAAAAAATGCCCACCCCGTTAGCTTTTATATCCTAAAAAGTGCACCCACCCTGCTTCGTTACACCCCGTCATTGTCGTTGTCCCTTTTTCCAAATGGGGGATTGACTTTATGCATTGTAAGCCTACCTAAGCTAGGGGTCATGGTTACATTATTTTAGTTGTGTATTTTGTCACGAAATGGACTGAGGCAATGCCTACATATGCAGAGGATGGTAGGACTTCCTTCTTCTTCTTATTTAATCACGTCATAACTAGGTTTGGAGTTCCACAAGCCATAATAACTGATCATGCATCATTTTCGTAATCATATGATGGCTGAGATGAGTGCCAAGTTGGGTTTTTGTCATGAAAACTAAACCCCTTACTATCCACAAGCTAATGGCCAGGTTGAAGCCAGGTTGAAGCCATTAACAAGGTCTTGAATACTATGCTTCATAGGATGGTTGGAGATCATAAATTCAATTGACACTTAACTCTATTTTCCTCATTGTGGGCTTACAAAACTTTAGTCAAAACAACAACTGGTTTTATGCCTTTTCAATTATTCTACGAACCGAAAGCTGTCCTACCTATCGAGTGTGAAATTCCATCACTCAAGCTTGCAATTGAGCTTCTACACAATACTTCTACTAAAGAAGAATGTTTCCTTTATCTTTTGAACATTGATGAGATTGAACGAGATGTCGCCTTGTCTAATGTGTTGCACAAAAAATAGATCAAGGCTCAATATGATAAATCGGTTCAGCCTCATGTTTTCAATGAAGGAGATATGGTTTTGACCTACGACCAGAAACTTGACAAACTCAGGAAGGGGAAACTAGATTCAATGTGGTATGGTCCTTATATCATAAGTAAAGTCTTAGAAAAAGGGGCCTATGAGCTTGTTGACTATGATGGGATACCTTTCGGGAAACCTCGCAATGGGTTGTACCTGAAAAAGTACTATGCTTGAGATATATTTTGCATTAGTACCTTGTATATATGTACATTTTTTGACTTTCCAGTGTGGTTTTGAGTTCTTGTCGAAATACTGTTTATCCCATGTTTTGATTTTGCAGATCAGATGGCCTTTTATGGTTTTGCTGATGGTGTTTTCGTCACACCCTAAACATTTCTTCAGTTGCCTAGGTATTGTATTCCCAAGCTCATGACCTAGTTAATTTAGGAGTAGGTTGTATAGGTCATACCACCAATAATATCGTCGAGTATCACACAGTGATAGGCTTGTTAACTGAAGCTGCATCTCATGACATTTATCATTTGGTAGTCTTTATGGACTCTCAGCTAGTAGTTTCTCATTTAAATCATGTTTACGTCATTCGAAATCCGGTGCTCCTTCAACTTTTTCGAGGATACATTTGTTGGAAAGGTAATTTGAATCCATTACTTAGCAACATGTTCCAATATATTGTAACACAGTTACAAATTCACTTTCCATTTACATGTTATATTGTTACATTGCTCATTCATGAATTTGATAAGTAAAATAACATGGTTCATTGTAAATAAGCATAAACGGTAAAAAGACATACAACTCATTCAAATATTATTCCATTATTAAAAACATATAGACCACCAATAGATAAGTCAGTGTGTATGTATGTATATATATATAAAGTTTTTTACAAAAAATAGTCTCGAGACCTCGACTGGAGCATGCTGGATTTCAGATATACCAAATGACAAAAAATACTGAAACTAGGTAGCTTTTAGTGTGTACATAATGTGGAACCCTAGTGTTTCTCATGGTAGCACATGATGGCTCTTGCCACTCTTCCTAGCAAGCATTCAAAACGAACCGATACTCATGTGCTATGCCTCTGATACCTCCTAGGGAGGTCATATACTGATATGTTCGAGATATCTAATGTGAGTCGGTTGAGGTTCTCCTCCAGATCTGTCATGTTATCGTCTCCATGATGTATAAATTGGACCCTCGCTCGACTGTCTATGGGAGATGAACCCCCAGGTTGTTCCAATCCCATATATGCATGAGAGAAGTAGATCTCGTTAACATACATAAAAATCATAAAACATAAAATATAAAAACATCAATGTCTTAGTGTCTCACTCACCCATATCACCCCATTGAGCATATACTGGTAGGGACAAATCTGGATCTCCCATGAAGTCAGTACCAGCGTATGTATAGTCTTCAATCAGAAGGAGCTGGTCATCCATTCATCGAAATAATGTAGCCCCATACTTGACATTGGATCCTCCACTACCATGGTAGGACATAACCTCTACCCATCTCAACATGCATGGATCTCTTTCCCTCAACTCAGTGAAGGCCACCTATGGCCTCAGGTGTGGTACTCTCTCAAAGAAAAATGACACTACGATAGTGCCATAACTAAATTGTTTCAACTCTCCTCGCTGACACTTGGTAAGCTGTTCCTTGAAAGTAACAAGTAGGGATGCTACCCAGTTGAAGACCATAGGTGCCATTTCCTCCAAGGAATAAACATGTGTGCACGTGATGCTTGGTAAGCCCCTTGAATCCCCGATATGCATTTCATAGTGAACAATACTGTGCGAAGAGGTAAATCCATGACGACCTTGATGGGTATCTTCTTTCCTCACATTTGTGTACCCAAAAAGCAGTAGCGATCAATAAGAACCTATGTGGTGATTTATCCACCACGAGGACCATTCAATGAAATGGGATCTCCCCACCATGATAATCCTGTAAGGAAGTAGATGTCCTCTACTTCCACCATCAAAACGTGAGCCCCTACCTCAAAATACTGCTGCCTAGGATTCCACATCCTGAGAATGTACTCTAGAAACTTCACCTGTGACCTCATATTGGGCACATTGAATAATTTAAATAGCTTGCATCCACGTAGAGCAGTTACCATCCCTCATAATTCCCACCTCTAATGTCATCGAGCTCATGCTCTCTTTCCTTCCAAATCACCATGTCTGCTGAAATTAGCCTGCTAAAAAGTTAAAATGGAGTATTAGAACATGAATCCAACTATTGAAAATGATTCCACTTCTTTCTTTTGGCCTATCTTTACAATGTTCTAGGGAAAATTGTGTCACTTCCATTTTCGCATTATGATAGAGCGGTGCCACTGCGTTTTTCTATAGGGAAAAGTGCGGTGTCACCTAGGCATCGTCTTTCTCGAAAAAGAAAAGCACGTTACTCGGTGAACGCATTTTAACTTTGGATAAATGATCCCAAAATCCTAAAACATGCATGAAATGGGAAAAAGAAACCATGAAAATATTAAGAATGAGCTTAGGTTTTACCTGGATGTAACGGTTCTGGAAACGGTTGACTGATGGCTTCGCAATCCTCATTTTAAATATGCACCCAAAGTGGCTCAAAATGCTCTCCAAGTCGTAAAAATAAAAATGGAATTTTTTTATACTATTTACTATGTTTTATTTACTTTTTTAAGGTTTTATTTTCATTATTAAAATCCCCTCCTAAATGGTCAATTAAAGCATAGTTTTTGAATTTTTAAGAGTCTAATCGTCATTTTGAAGTTTGCATGATATGGAGAATTGAATATTTTGGATATGAATGAGTTAACTTTTTAATTTTTTGTCCTTGCATGAAATGGAAAAAGCTTTCAAGCGTTGTTTTTGAAACTTTGGTCGTGCTCATTAAACCTAGCATTGAATTTTCGAGTCAAATTTTACTTCTTTTTTAGGCTTGTTAAACTCCTTTTCATGAAAAGAAATCCCAATGGAGTCTTTTTTAATCTCTTTTTGGACTCCTAAAATGTGAAAATATTGTCGAATGAACTTGTATTCTTCATGCTCATAAAAGGACCTGAAGAGTTGTCTTTCTGACGGGAGTTTACCCCTTTTTCAGTTCGAATTAACTAAATTACGAAAAAGGAATACTCTAGTTGTTAACTAGAAGAGTTCTCTAAGGTATTATTTTATACTTTTCTGGGGCTTGGAGACTGAATCACACAAAAAAGAACACTTTGAAGTCTTCTTTTGTTTTGTTCAGACTCTCTAAGCATGAATGATACTGATTTTGCTTTCAATGGAATCATTAAAATAAACACTAAGAGACTCTCTGTTGGGAACGAACCCCTCCTTTCTCATGTTTAGAAAACTTATGAGAATGGATTTATCCTATGATAAGCTACAATGAGTGTTTGTTACCCTCTTTGAACTCATAAAAAACAAAAAGAGGCACTCATCAATCATGATGGGGAAAGTAAGGGAAAGGGAACTATATTTCATTTACAATAATGGTAGTTTGTAGTCACCTTTGAACATGGAAATTGTATGCATTTCATTCAAACAATTGGGTATTCAACTTGCTTCAGAGTCGATCAATTTTCATGAGTCATGTCACTCCTTTGAGTCTTTCAAAGAATGCATCATCTATTGTCGTAGTATGTCTTGGTATCCGCCTCGTTGAGTTAATTCTTCCAAGTCTTCGGTCGTGTCACCCTATGTTAAAAGGGAAATTGTATTGAGAATTTGCATCTGTAGTAAAAAACCACCTTTGTGTTAGTTACCTTTGATTTAATCCTATGGTTACATCATACTCAAATTCTAAAACTTTGTTCCGAGTTTCGTGTCATTGATGTGGGATTCATCACGGCCCTATTCTTCAATGAGACTATTCCCGTCGACTTCAACTCATCATCTAAGAATTAGTATTAGAAACAAAGTAGTACCTTGAGATTTGTATACATCAATGACAGATTCTCTCACTTTCGACATAGGTTTACGTCATTGACCTTTGATTGAAATATTCAACCGAATGTTCGACATCAAAAAATCTATTCACATTCGGGGGAATATACTAAAGTAGCTTGGGAATCATCGACATCAATGGTGATCTCCCTCGCACTTGTTAATGGTTTTCATCATTGACCAGTAATCAAGTGGTTTCTACCACGTTCAACATCAAATCATTTTAATCACATGGATAGGATCGTACTTTGTTTAAGATGAGATGAAGACCCTGGGTATCCATTAAGCGCTCATTGCTTTCCCCAGGTTGCGATGGAGTATTTGTATGAGTTCTATCATGGATCCACATTTGAATGGTCATGTCTATGCTCAAATTTGCATATGTATGACATATATCTAAATTGTATGTCTGGTAGCTATGTCCAAGTTTAAGTCTTCTTTGCATGGATCTATGTTGTATTCTAGTAGCCATGATTGTTTGTACTTCACATGGATTTGCGTTGCATTGGTCAGTAGCCATGATGAGGGTCATATGGACATGATTCTAGGTGTCAATGTACTGCAGAGTAATGCTGGTTGATGAAGATCTCCGATCGGTGAACTCTTGCCTCGTAGTGATAACTTGTTCTTACAAATCCTTCACCTATCCTATCCCTCTAGCCTCATGCTTTGGGGGGGATTCTGTTACACAAATTTCTCGTCATCATCATATTATGGGAACAAAACATCATAATTTTCCTCAAATCCTCAATTTGTGAAGTTGAAAGTGGGCCAAGATTAGTGATTTCATGCCTTTTTCCACCACCATAATTTCCTTGTGAGCAATGTGTGTCACCCATATGCGTAACTCATTTTTTTCTTGAACAATAAGTGGTGCCACCACCACATGCCTTGATACAATGAGTGGTACACTTTGGGTAAAATGTTGTCTCAGTTGACAAAGAGAGGTGCTCGAGTTTTAAAGGTGAAAAAAGAAGCTTCAAGAGGCTTCTCAAATCTTGGCTTCATGGAATCCTCATCCCTACAGTTATGAACCACCTAGATTCGATATCCATCCTTGTAGGATATCCCCTCCACCTCATCCATGAGATTCTAAACCTTCCATATTCTACCATGGCTATAGCTATTGGCTCACCCCCCATGGGTAAAGGGAGGAAGAACATGTTACAACATCAAAACTATGGCCAAATCTAGCCAAGGAGAGTGGGAATTTGGTAGACAATTTTGAAGCTTTGGAGGAAAGATTTACTTGGGAAGAGACTTCCCAACACTAAGGATTTGGTTGTAATTTCTCTCTATTTCATTTATGCAATAAAAGTTCCTTTCCCATGAATAATATTGTGTATAAATCACTTATTTCATTGTTGAACTCCTTAGTCATCATCATAGGATCATATATTAAATTTGGTACTTTAATATTGTATATGCTTTGTTGTTCCATTTTGTAGGTTAATCTGTGAATACCAAACACTTCAAAAGACAACCTATTATAGGTTGTGATAGGTAAAAGAGTTCATTCTAGTCATCTATTTGATCTTAGGAAAGTACTTTTAGTTGTTGTGACTCCTTTGTTCTAGTTCTGAGTGTTTGAGGCTAGGGAAACAACTTCTATCTACAGAAGGTGAGTATTTCTGGTAACATGATCATTTATTGCATTTAAGGTGCACTTATCCCATATTTTAAAATGTCCCTTCAAGAATAATATTGAATCTCCAAGGTGGAAAAGGTTTATTAAATAGCATTGCGCCACATCAATTTGATGGATGAGCATGGATAACTTGAAATATTGACATTGATTGACGCAACTTTGCATAAGCTCATGTAGTTAAGAGAGGAATGATTTGAAATGACACCACAAGTAAATTTGAACCCAAAATCCGATGTCAAATTTGTCTGAAATTCGACAAGACGTCGTATAACATACAATAAGGTGTCATATTTTTAAACATTGGTTTTCTTGAGTTGGATATCCGAAAACCCAAACACTACGTCATATTTACGATGACCATTAGTCACATGTACTATAGGTAAATTTAATGGTAATAAGTTGAATCTTCAACATAAGTTTCATCGATTAACTAGACGACTAATAGTCAGAAATGTGACAGAACTGTCGAAAAAAAATTGAAAAAATCCGGTGCCTTCGCCGTCGGTTGTATGGAAACCTCGTTGGATATATTAATTTCTCGGTTGAAAATGTGACGATTTTATGTAATTAAAAAAAAATCTATGCCCATCCTGAAATGTGAACCCATGTGTGATAAGATCTCATGAAAATTGATACTTTGTATCAAACATGCATGACTGAATATTTCAATGTGGGTATGGAATTAACCATTATAAATTGTTGGAAATCAATAACTTTGTCTCCATTCTAACACACATGTTATTCAGTCTCATTTCAAAGTATCCTTAAACATCAACACTGACAAAAAATAGTTGATAATAGAAGCTAGGAACTAGAGTAAAGAAATAGATATCACTAACCCACTCTACGGTTATTTTAAGAAAAACATCAGGATGACATGATGAGAGAAATAATAGCTATCTAAAGTTACTAGAGATACTGTACTCTACAATTACCATAAATAACATAATTGGTCATGTTTTGAAACCAAACAAAATATAACTTTTGGACCTTCCAAAGAATAATGTGTACAAAACTTTGTAAATGTGGAAGAAATAGGATGATTTCTATAGATAACTTTACATAATTTAGCTATGTCAAGTGACTCCCAATGCAATATATTCAATTTAAAAATTTTTTTAAAGTTTTTATTAGGTAATTAGGGTTTGATATGCAGAAAATAAAAAATTTATACTTTCATGCATGAGATAGAACTCAAGCAAAGATAGATTCAAAACCGTACTACTGTAATAAATTTAAAACATAATTTTCATCTCTTTCAACTTTAACACTCCAATAGTCACTATGTTAGAGTTGGTCATTGAGATGATTTACCAGTTTCCATGTAAAAAACATAAACAGTAACAATATTATAATGAAGTTAAACTAATAGCAATGCACATGAAATAAAGAAGTAATAGCTGTACTAGGAAAATAATTAACAAAGAACAATAATAATGATGGTGTAGGACTGTTTTGAATCACCCTTATACTTAGATACTTTTAGGTTCAGATCTTGTCACTGAAAGGATAAGTCACTAGTGCAATTGAGGACATACCTTGAGAGAGAAAGGTTTAGGAGTAAGGTTAGGCACACACAGTAGTAGTCAATATGACTTAGCACGTTGTTCCCTCAATCTTGTATGCATTTTGGATATCCATCATTTTATTTTTCCAAAAATAAATAATCATATTATATATTTCAAAGTTTGAAATAAAAGAAGACATTCATATAGTCCTAGGTGGACTCACAAACAAGGTGTCTATAGTTGATCCTTAACATTGTGCAAAAATAAACAGTCCTATATATTTAAAAATTGAAAGGAAGAACCCTTCAAAGGAAAAGACACACAACTTTGTTTGTTCTAACAACAACATGTAATAAGTCATATGAAGTAGCCTCTTACAAAAGGCCTAAGACAATAATTCCTCTTTGAAAGATGTTGTTCTAAAATTCCAGAATATATTTTTTGAAACTTTGTCATATTCCTTGTCGAAACTCCAACATATTCTTTCCCTAAACTCTGCTAAGTTCTCCATTTTTTGTTGGAATCCCATCAGTCCCTTTGATGAAACTCTGCCACTTGCTCTGTTTTGGCCAAAACATGAACATAATCTGGAATGAAATACATAGCATAATATGAAATGAAATTACATGAACATAATATGGAATGACAATAACATGAACATTAAAATGAACATAATTTGGAACGAAATACATAACATGAACATAATATGTCATGAAATACATAACATGAACAAAATCTAGAATGAAATTGGAAACAACATACCTCCCCTCATCACAAACCAACCATCGTTAAGTTTGTGTAGTACTTGTAGTTCCAAATCATTCAACCTCCATAAATATATAGAAAATCAATACAAGCCATATTTGTACCATTATTTAATAGTCTAAGATGCATTTTTATGAGGATGCCAACATAAAAATGCATCCTTTGAGCCTTCTTTTTGGACTATCCCCTCATCATCCTGAATTCAAACATGGATTTACTCAATGAGAACAAAATAAAAACTTGATAGAACAAACTAACACTCATGAATAATATCCTCTTGGTTTTGAGAATAATTTATTGGAGACGTCTAATATTGGAGAAACCTTCCCTCGATCCAGAGCAACAACGAATTCAAAATTGACTTTGATGTTGATCTGTTTGATCAAGGGGGGTTTGCTTCAAGATGAAATGAATCCAATAAATTATTCTATATTGATAAGGTCCAACCACATGAAGGAAGAATATATTATGGCTCCTCTCCCCCCCTCACATCACTCTCAATTCCCCATACCCAATGCATGTACTCGAACAAAAATTTTAAATTTATATGAAAAATTGTAGATTTAATTTATTATAAAAAATAATTATAGATAGTGTTTATTAAGTCACTTATTTCTAGGCTTTTTTCTTTTAGAAAATTAGCAAGCAAATTGTCTACTACAACTTATCATTTTTTTCTCGTCGCATCTACAACTTGTCGTACTGTATGCCTAGTAGAGTACTGGTGATGTGGATGCTACTGCAAGGGGTTAGGATTTGCTGCAATAATGTAAAATGTTAAATCGATATCGTACAAATTTATAATGACTAGTTTTTCATTAAAAAATATTACATAGGTTTTTTTTACTTGTTGTGGCCACATCATGTACTTCTTGTCCCTGTATAGGCTCATCTGGTATAAGATGAGCCTCTACATTCTTTGCAGTTGAGAAATAAAAAAGTACAATTGATATTCATCATTTTAAATGGAAAATTTTAAATTGTAGCATATGAATTCATTCATTACTTGGATTTGTAGCATGACCTTCGATAGGTTTTCCTCCATCCTCGACATTAGGTGGATTGTTGATTTCCTGCTCAAAACTGAGTCAATAGTTTATTGCAAATAATTGTAATGAATAGCCTTTGCACAAGTAATCATTCTTAAATAAAATTCATTGATTTTATATACCTACACGCAAGATGAATCATCAGAAGACTGTGTTTTCCCAAACAATCTATTTTGGCGTTCAACAATAGCTCAAAAGTCGTGCTAGAACCCAATCTTCAATTATTCCTTCGTGGCCACTTCATTGAATAGATCAAACTACATATTTACATAATTCCATGAAATTACCTTTTAAATTTCAATAAAATGAAAAAATAAGTTGCAATTTTTTTGGGATGTAATATTTGGTTTTTTGATACTTACAATTCGTGCTGTAAAATTGGAATAACCACCAAGCTCAAGCTCATGTTGTCCAATTTTTTCTTGTCTAGCCTTGGTGGCCTTTGATGTGTCTGACAACCTAAGAAAAGGTTGAAATATTCTACATGTTTCAAACTTGATCTAAAAATTATTAATAATAAGGTTTATAATTGCATTGCTGAAAGTACGTATTGCATACCTTCATGTGTCTGGTGGTAGCTTTCCTTATTTTCTCAAAGCCCTCTCCTTTCCATCTTCTACTAGGGATTTCCACTCTCTTGCTGGAATCATTGCAAGGTGCTCATACCTTGGGTTCCTTTTTATATGAACCCTAAATTGGTCTCTCACAATCTTCATATGTTGGCCAACCATCTTTAGGACCTCCACTCTATTGAAGGTCTCGCTAGCAAACATGCCAACCATGCGATTAGTGAGATCATCTTTTAAAAATTTTGTTTGCTTATCCCACCTTGTACGAATGGTAGGCCCAAAATATCCAATGAGAGATAATTTAGATGTTTATAAAAAACATCATTTCCTGCAAGATGATCATGGAATCATTAGTTGTAAAACAATGTTTTTTTATAATATTACAATCAAATTACAAACAATAAGTTAAATAATGTATAAATACCTAGGATCTTCTCTATCTTTATGGGAAAAATATTTTCATCCACAAAAAATGTTGTCTCCAGTGTGCTCGTGCTAGTGACACGAGAATATCCAGGAAATGCTGCTTGAGCATTATCATTACTAATCTTTGCATTGACCCCTTATTTTGTACCATCCGGTGTGCACCTACCACTACAGTTGCACTCACATATGGAATCAGGGGTGTCGTCGATTGTTAAGCTGAAAACAATGACACATGCGATTGAGGTGGAGCTGTATTCTCATGTGAGGACTCTCCACGAGCATCACTAATACCAACACCGCCCTCACCACTAGTCTATGGGTGCAAACAATTCTGTACATACAAACAAATTGTCAGTTCATGATAATATACAAGTAAAATTTATAAAATCATAAATGAATTTATCTTATAATTCAAGATACTACAACTTACTTTCAAGGATTTAGATACCTTCACAAAAACATCAACCTTTTCTTTAATATCACTTGTCTGCAGTTGAATGAATAGAAGACGAAGGATATCCTCATTAATTTTTTTTAAGGTCTTCTGTATCATTTTAATTTGATCTAGATAAGATCCAATGTTAGCATCGAACATGATCTCATCCAAATAAATATCATTTGATTTATATGATGCTAGATCAATTGTTGAATCCGTAGCATGTAACAAAAATATATAAAACATTACTAGTAAAATGAAAACAATATACTGAGGAAAACAACATAATAAAATAAAATATTGCTCATGTTTGATTTAAAAAATTACAATTACGTATACCTGCTGCTTCGAGGATGATGTAATATGATCCACAGTTTGGGCCTTTCCCTAATCATCACCCTGCAACACAAATGTAGAAAACATCATCATAATGAGAGCAATATACACAAGAAAAATACCTAACATAGAAAACATATTGGTCATATTATATTTGTGCAACTAGAAATATGTATACTTGCTAAATCGAGGAGCATGTACTCATTTGATCAACAGTTAGGGACTTGCCCCGATCACTTCCCTACAACAATTAATTGTATAAAACATTATCTAAAAGAGACTAGTGTACTCATGAAAAGAAACAAATAATTTGCTTATGATGAAAAACACATAATTCAATATTGAAATGAACCCAATATACTCGAGAACAATAAGTAATAATAAAACATATTGCGCATATTATAGTAGTAAAATTACAATGAGGATTACCTGCTGCCTCGAGGATGTTCTACGCCTCTAATGAACTGTCAGGGAGATTCCCCGATCACTTGTTTGTGATGAAACATACATAATTGATTATATAAATGAAACCAATATGCTGATGAAAAGAAATAATAAAAATACATATTGTGCATTTTATAGTAGTAAAATAACAATGAAGAATACCTGCTACCTTGAGGCAGGTACCGTATGATCTATTGGTGGTAAGGAGCTACCCTGATCAACACCCTGAAACAAAACATAGATAACATTATTTAAATGGAAAGATTATACTCACAAAAAAACATAACAAAAAAACATTTTGTTCATATTATATTTGTACAATTGCAATGATGTATACCTATTTCCTCGAGGATGCAGGTGTACTCATTTGATCAATTGCCAGAGAGATTCCCCGATATCTACCCTACGTCTTAAATATAGAAAATTTTAACTAAAATAGAACAATAGACTACCAAAAAATACATAATATATTAGATTTAGTAATTAAAGGTTGGGTAAATTTTTAGAGGTACATCTCCAATAGTGACCATGTTTGTATCTATTCGATCCAAATTATAATTAATAAGAAACTTTTCCCTTGCAACTATTGATTTAATGAGACAAAAAACAAAATGGTTTCCTTCATGCCCCTCAAATATGTAATTGAGTTTCTTAAGTGTAGACCCTAGTTGTGTACTATTTATAAACCCCACAATATTCTCTATAACTTTTGTCCTTTCATCAACGTACAACATCGCTCCTTTATTTTGATCCCTGTCTTTCAGCTGTAAATAATTTGCATACAATATGTATCTACGCATACTTCTTGTATATTGGACCAGTCACATCCAATATTTCTAGTTGTAACAATGTCCAACATACTCCAACAATTCAATACATCTACCATAATAGACCATTATGCCATCTTTGCAAAACAACCCCAAACCATGTAATGACGATGGTCCAATTCGATATATCCTCTCATTCACACAAAAATATGTGTTTAGTTGAGGAATATCCTTGGGTACCCATTGTTTCACTATATGTTTGTATATCAAGGGCACCTCAGGGTCTCCTATGGTCTCATCTTCATAAGAACATGACCCCCTTTAGTGAGAAAAAATTGCATGCATCTTTGGAATTTTCTTCTGATATTTTGAATTCTAGTGGATATAGCTGTTGTACAACTTCTAAATGTCTCACTTTCCTCTTGTATTCCTAAAATCCCCTCGCTTGAGGAAGACATATAAGAAAAATATCTGTTTGGTTCTGCCTGCACCATGGGATACACCATTCAAGATTACATCTCACACATGCATTTCTTAGAAAGTGTGCCTTGAATCAATAGTCAGGATTATGTTTATTGTTTTTCATGAATGGTTAGGTGACAAATGTGGAGCCTAGTACATAAATAATAATTTATTACTCTAATAAAAAGCTAGATCCAGAAAAGTACTACTGTAATAAATTCAAACATAATTTTCATCTCTTTCAACTTGAACACTCCATTGGTCATTGTGTTAAAATTTGTCCTTGAGATGAGTTATCAATTCCAATTCACCCAACTTTATAGCAACAATAACCCTATGCATCTAAGAAATATCAAGCTACTCTAAGAGTGAAGTTATGAACATAATATATAAACTTGGAAACTCTTCTAGAATGGTCACTTAAGAAAACCTAGGCTGTAGGGTGGTTACCATAATAAAACATAAGATAAATGTGTACCATAAAGGTGGAGAAACAACCCCTTATACCCATAGGATCAACAAGACCGATGAATTTAATCTTTTCTCTCTCTTAAGGTATATTGTCACATATATTTTTATCATCACTATATAAGCAAAAGTAAATAACAAAGCTAGATCCATAAAAGTATTGGTGTAATAAATTCAAACATAATTTTCATCTCTTTCAACTTTAACACTTTATTGATCACTGTGTTAAAGTTGGTCCTTGATATGATTTATCAATTCCAATGTACAGAACATAAAGAGTAACAAGATTACAATGAAGTTTAACTAATGGACTGTAATTAAAGAAAAAATAGTAATGTTAGATAGATCTTGTTTGGATCTTCCTTATACTCAAACATTTTGAGTTAGCTCTTGTCACTGTAAGGACAAGCCATCAGAAGACATACCTTGAGAGAGAGAGAGAGAGAGAGAGAGAGAGAGAGAGAGAGAGAGAGAGAGATATAGAGAGAGAGAGAGAGAGTTGATGGTTTAGGTTCACATGATTTCACGGTTGGAGCTCACGGGTTGGAGATCACAGTTCACAATTCACAAAACAAGTCTACAATTCCTAGAAGAGGTACCATATGACCTTTGATACCCTACTTTAAGTGTACTCAACTTTATAGTAGAAATAAACCTATTATTTGTCTAACCAAAATTGTATCTATACTTATTTAATGCCAAGATACTCCAAGAGTGAAGTTATGAACATAATATATAAACTTGGCAAGTCTTCTAGAATGGTCACTTAGGAAACCCTAGGTTTTAGGGTGGTTACCATAATAAAACATAAAACAAAGTTGAGTACACTTACAGTAGGGTACCATAGGTCATGTGGTCACATAATAATAAAACAATAAAAGTAATAAGGTTAAGTCATCATACCAAAGGTGGTCAAGGTACCACACACAATTAGGGTTCTAGGACCAAGTAGAATATGAAGGACCATAAGTCAATCAAAGGGGTCAGAACAAGATGGTAAGGAAACCCCATACCCACAAGACCAAGATGTACTGCAAAGGTGGAGAAAAAACCCCTTTTACCCATAGGACCAACAAGACCAATGGATTTAATCTTTTCTCTCTCTCAAGTTATATTGCCACATATATTTTTATCATCATTGTATAAACAAAAGTAAATAGCAAAGCTATGTCCAGAAAATACTGTTGTAATAAATTCAAACATAATTTTCATCTCTTTCAACTTTAAAACTCCACTGGTCATTGCATTAAAGTTGATACTTGAGATGATCTGTCAATTCGAATGTGAAAAACATAAATTGTAACAAAATTAAAATTAAACAACCAAGTTAAGCAAACTACTAAAAAAAAAACTCAATAATAAAGATCCAAAAATCAAAGTCAAAATAAAGAGAATGAGCACAACAAGAGATTAGTAATGCAACAATACTACCAAAGGAGGCCACCACTATCTAATCAAAATCTACCAACCCCATTCAAAACCAAAAATCCATACACATACCATCAACTAAAATGCCAAGGGCCTATCAACATCCCATCATTGACATACAACATCCCAACAAAATCCACCATTCCATAGTAAACTTGAATGGAAAAAAGGTTCAAACATTACATATTCCAAATCCATCAACGTTGAACCCCAAAGAACTATGAGTTTTGTGTTATTGCAAACTGTGCTATGAAGCTAAAATATGCCAAAACAATCAACTTCCAGTTATAACCTAACCTAACAATTTATACCCTCATATATTAATATTTTGTTTGTCAATTTGCAAATACTAGAGGGTGATGTAGAGGGGAATGTAAAACATGCTACAAAAAGGGAGGGTTTCCACTGTAAGGGAAGCCTTAAGAGTGAAAGGGGAGGCTTCCACTGCAAGGGTAGACTCAATACTAGACTAAGTGGCAACACACATGCACACAATCACACACACTTATGCACACAACCCATATTTTAAAACTTTGACAAATAAAATCCCAAGTTCATCCATTTACATTGTTTCAAAACTATTTGGACAATGGGAAAAAAAATATTACAATCATTTATAAATTGGATGATGACGATTTTCCAAAAAAGAAGGGCTTTCACTGTAGGTTCAAAACAACTAGGGATTTCACCGTCAAAGCAAACAACTTAGGGATTTCACCATAAATTCAAACAAATTAGGTCTTTCAAACACATTAGTGATCCCAATGCTTACCTATTTATCCATGAGAAACCTAAATCATGAACAATGAGCTCCAACCATGATATTTAACTAGTGAGCTGCAACCGTGAAATGTGAACTGTGATCTCCAACCAGTGAGATGCAACCGTGAGCTCCAACCAGTGAGATGGAACCGTGAAATGTGATTTGTGAGATCAAACCCTTGATCTCCAACCAATTACCTGCAATCGTGAAATGTGAACCGCGAGCTCCAACTAATGAGTTGCAACCATGAAATTTGAACCTTGAGCTCCAACCAATTACCTGCAAACATGAAATGTGAATAGTGAAATGGTAGGCGTCGAATGTGAACAATGAAATGGTAAGCAACAATATTCAAACTATAATGGTAAATGCATTATATAATGCTTAACACACACACACACACACACACACACACAATCCTAATGCTAATATACTAACACAATATCATACAAAA
Organism: Pseudotsuga menziesii; assembly: GCA_001517045.1. Lineage (NCBI taxonomy): Eukaryota > Viridiplantae > Streptophyta > Pinopsida > Pinales > Pinaceae > Pseudotsuga > Pseudotsuga menziesii. The sequence continues at coordinate 395,149 of LPNX011200884.1, forward strand.
CTTTATATATTAAATAAATTTTTTATAATATTTTTTAAACAATTGTAAATGTAGACACATAAGTAAAAATAATTATGACTACGATGACAATATTATGATGACGATGATGATGATGATGATGAGGAGGAGGAGGAGGAGGAGGAGGAGGAGGAGGATGATGACGATGCTAATGATAATGATGATGATGATGATGATGACGACAATGAGGATGATAACGACGACGATGATGATTGTAATGATGGTGACGATAAAGGCAATGAGGCGATGATGACAATGACTATGATGACTATGAGGACTATGAGGATGAGGATGATGTTGTCGATGACGACGATGACAACGATGATGACGACAACGATGAGGATCATGATGGAAATGAGTATGGCGACAATGAGGATATTGATGACAATTATGAAGAGGACAACGATATGGATGATGATGATGAGGATGATGAAAATGATGATGATGATGATAATGACAATGAGAATGAGGATGATGATGACAATGATGACGACGATGATGATGATGACAAAGATAATGAAAATGATGATGATGATGATGATAAAGATGATGATGATGACAATGAGGATGAGGATATTGACGACGACGATGATGGCGATAATAATGACGAGGACGATAATGGTGACGATGATCATGATGATGATAATGACAATGAGGATGAGGATGAGGATGCTGATATTGTTGTTGTTGTTGATGATGATGATGCCGATGAGGAACATGATGACAATGATGATGGTGACGATGAGGATGATGACTATGATGAAGATGACAACATTGGGAATGATGATGATGATGAGGATGATAATGAGGATGATGGAGTGTTGGAGGTCTTTAGGTAGCTTGGAAACATCCTCAAATGGAGGTGGGTTGCTTTCAAATAGCTTATGTTGTCTAAGTAGGCTGAGATTTATAATATTGTTTTTAATTTGTTATTTTGATTTAGCATTTTACATTTAGTAGTAAAATTAAGTTATATAAGACATTAGTGTAAAATACAGATTGATTAAATAATGAAATATATAATATAATTTTTAATTTTTTAATATTTACACAATGTTAATTTAAACTAGAGACATGTATGAGATACAAGATAACTTCCTTTTAATAGAGTATAAAACGTTGAATGACCTAGGTAGTGTTTATGTATTTTGTAGGAATAGCTAGAAAGACTAGTGGAGACGATGATGAGGATTATGATGATAATGACGAAGATGCAAATGATGAGGATGGTGATGGTGATGATGATGACGAAATGTAAAAACAATGATGATGATGATGATAATGATAATCAATGGTGCGGATAAGGATAATGATGGTGATGATGATGATGGTGATGATGATGATGATGATGATAGTAATGATGATGATGGTGATGATGATGGTCGTGATGATGACGACAACGAAGATGATGATGGCGATGATGATGATGATGGTGATGATGATGATGATGATAGTAATGATGCTGATTATAGTGATGGTGCTTATAGTGATGGTGATGATGACAATGTTGATGATGCTGATGCTGACGACAACGATGATGACAATACGGATGATGATGGTTATGATGATAAGGATGAGGATGATGATGATGTTGATGGAGACAACAATGGAAATGAGGATGAGGATGAGGATGAGGATGATGATGGTGATGATGACGATTATGATGATGATGATAAGGATGATGAGGATGAGGATGACGATAACAACAAGAGCATTGCATTACCAAGATTCTATTTATTTAGAGAATAATTTAATATTCTCTACTAAACAGGGCCAACCACGTGAAGGTGGAAGCTCATCTGACCCCCCCCTCTCTCACACCACTCTCCAAGAAAGATAATTGTTTCCAAGGTGGAAGGTTTGAGCTCTTATAATTTCTTGTGTATTGTTACTTATAATAAGTGAGGTAGATATGTTAGTATGACATTCCAAATTTTGTTGGGAAGATAAATGGGAAAAAGAAGGTGGTCACTAACCATTATAATCAATGATTCCATGTTGAGGGAATAGTTTTTGTAAGGTTGTTGATTCTTGTTGGGCCATTTGATTAGGAAATTGGGTTGTTAATTGTTAGACTTATGGAAGAATGGGACATAGATCATTGCAATTACCTTATCCATAAAAATCATAGGGATGGTTATATTTTCACCCTTGTTTTCATTATGTTTGACCTTGATTGGAATAACTATCCCCCCAACAATGGTTCCATTTACTCCTTTCCCTTGGTTTCTGATCATTCTATCTTTCTTCTTCTTCTTATTTTTTATGTATTGATTACTTGTGTGGGTTTGTTAAAATGAATTTCTAACCAAGATGGTTAAAAAGAGGAATCAAGTAAAGATTTGGTGAAAGAAAGGAGGTTATATTGAGTTAACCTTGGTTTGGAGTAGAAAAGAATATAGCAAGTCTAAGGTGTGACAATGTGTCAGCAATTGTAGTTGTAACAATAGAGAACAACTACTAGTCTACTACTAGGATCAAAATGAGCTCAAAAATTTGTGCCTACTACTAGTCTTCAATTAATGGGTGTCATGATCATGATGTAATCTCCCTTCATCCTTCCAAACATTTTTGGTTTCTCACAACATTTGTACTTGGATCTCACCACCAAAATATGTATAAAAATTACCATTTTTTACATCCTCGTCTCTTTAAATCCACATCTCATAGTCAAAATTAAGGATTATTATGCACACACATTCTCACCTTATAATATAAATTGGGTCAAGGTGAAGAGACAACCATAAAATATAAAATGTGGCAAGATGCAAAGAGTAAGAGACAACCATAAGTAAGTCTTATGTTAAATTTACCTTATAAGTCTTTGACACTATCAACTGAGATTTGACATGTTGAATTGTTGTGATCTTCTTATCACTCCTTAACAATGTGATTGCAAGGCATTTTTTCGAAGGTGAAGGAGGGTAATGGCCCACCTCGTCATGGAAAATGGTTTCAACATAGAGGTATACACATTATTTTTTTTCATTAAATAACTTAAATTTCATACCAATGATTGTCAATTCACCAAATCGTGGATTGGTACAAAACACAACAAATTTTAGAACCCCAACCTCTTAGTTACTCACACCTAGAAATTTCTCAAATCCATCCATTAACAAACTTATTTTGGTATACTGGTTCAATTTAAAAGGTAAATTGTCGAGACTCAGACATGTAGCTGTGAGTTGTAAGGATCCAGTTGATGTAGGATTGATTCTAGTTGTAAGGATCCAGTTGATGTAGGATTGATCAAATCATAGTAGAAGTAACAGGTCTTCCCATAACAAGAAAGAGTTGGTTTGGTAGGAAACTCCCTGTGCCGAGTGCAAAATAATATTTCTTAGCAGTAGGTGAAGTTTTTCGACTGAGAGGACAAGGATATGCATTGGAATCTTTTCCACATCCTTGGGACCAGGTTGCGGTATATATGAAGAAGTATATCACATGTGAAGGTAGGTACACAGTTGTTTATACCTATGATTTTGTTTTATTAGCTCACCTCTGCCTTGGTATATTAGTAAACATGCCCTATTATCTTCTGAACTCTCTACAAAACATGGCACATTATGTTAGAAAGGATAAGTGCCCCCAAGGTCCTCTTACTAATCATGGCCTCATTAAAATGATAATATTAAGGGAGTTACAATAGAGGCATCAACATGGGTTCAATTGGTCACTAGAATAAACCCTATGGCCATAGAAGAAGGAGATAGTGAATCTAAAAAAGAAGATAAGTAGATCTTGTCAGATAAAGAAAAAGTTTAATGAACAAAAATATATAATAAATAAACACTAAATAACTACTAATGATTAAATAACTAAAATCTTAAAGGAAGAGTGTAACAAATATAAAATAATATATTAATTATAGTTATAAATTACTAAGTGAAAGGCTGTAACCCTTCACTACACATGCTCAAGCCTATAAAGGCGAGCCTCAATGTAATTATGATCATATCTATTTTATTAATATTTATATATATTCATGGATTATTTGTATTTTCGAAAGTGGAAGTTCGAGAAGTTACAGTAAATGGTATTTTTAGTTACAGTGGTATCAGAGCTAGTTTGTGATCCATGCCTTTGGTCATATCGTGATTTTTAATCATAATCCTAGGGAGTCCCTAAATGTATGGTATTTGACCAAGTAAAAGACTAAAATAAAGTAAAAATAAAAAATAAAAAGGAAGAAGTAGAAAAAAGAGAGAAGAAGAAGGAAGATTGCCATAAAAAAAGGAAGGACAAAAGTGAAACCACACGTGGTTTCTTAAAGTGGGTTTGGGTTTGAATATAAAAGTGCATAATAATTACTAGTAAAGAGCAAGTGAGATTTGAACTTAGTTGGGGAATGTAACACTCATTCCTCCCAACCACCTAATCAACTCACATTTTACAAAACTTAAGGGGAAAAAAAGTACATAATAATTTCTACTAAGAAGCAAGTGAGATTTGAACTTAGGTGGGGAAGGTAACACTCATTCCTCCCAACCACCCAATCTATTGGCATTTTACAAAACTATTGGAAAAAAATAAAAGATAAGGACTAGAATTTGGAAGGTGAAAATTTTAAAGCATATAAAGAAGTAAAGTCCAAAATAAATAAATAAAATTTCGATACAAACAAAAGAAAATGGAGTCTTATGGAAAAAAACAACGAATATTTCCAAGCACTTTAAAAACCTATGTTTCAATGTTACTCCAAATAAAATGAACAATTAGAGGGAAAGACATTACTATTTCTATTTTTCCTCGACAAACGTAATAATTATATTAGTGATGAATTTGCTAATGCACTAGTGATTCTGAGGACAAATATAAGTGAAAGGTTAGAATTTTCAAATAACAAAGAATATGAAAGAAGCGATTTACAATGGAACATTGGATATTATACTGGTGTTTCACAATTTATTGTTAAATCCTCATGGAGTAGTAATGGTGACCTGGTTTTGGGATTATTGTGGCAAAAAAAATTAGGGAATTCTATCTTAAATGCTGAAAAAGTTTTTGACATTCCCCTACAAAAAGAAAAAAATCACATTGTTGGACATTAACATGAAGACAAAATTAGAGGTTGTATCACCTGAAGAATTCGAAGAAATATCAAAGATGTTATCGGAGGGGAATGAGAATTCAATACAGACAATAAAGAACACTTTCAACAAGGTTATTCCAGGTAAAAAAGAAGAGATCTCTCGTCTAAGAGATCATAACCAAAAATTACTTCTGCAAATCAAGAATACAAAGGATAAGTTTCAACGCAATCAACAGTTAGAAGAGGAGAACCAAGATCTTCAAAAAGAATTATCATGCAAAGACGAAGACATATCTTCTTTAAAAAGGGTTAATCAAGAATTTTTAGAGCAAATAAAAAACTTAAAAGAAAGAGAACCCAAAAATCAAGGCAATCAATATGATGACGTCAAGTCAAACTATAAAGAAGAACTCTTACACTTAAAGGAAGTTAATCAAGACATGCTTATACAAGTTAGGAAGCTAAAGCAAGAGAATAAATCTCTACAAGAAAAGCTAGATTGCAAGAGATCAAGTGTCGAAAAAGAAACAATGAATAACGCAATAGAGAAGTCATCAAAGGCTCAAATTCAAACATTAGAAAAGGGAAGCAATGAAAATCTCATCACGGTTCAAAAGAACAATCTTATTGTCACATCGCTATAAGCATAAACAAAAAATGGTTCCGAAAAAAAATTACAAAAATCATTAGAAGCACCAAAAGTTGAAGTTCTAGTAAACACTTCATAGGTGATTCGAGTTCCATATGGCCATCCAAATCACAAGAGTTGTTATGATAGACGACAAGATCAAAAGCAAATTACTAGTATTATTCCTACAAAGAGAAAGACAAAATCGAATACTTCTGACAATCGATTCACAAACAATTCCATTAAAGGTATATCTCGGATGGACGACTTCACAAATGACGTAACATTTCCACACAATGTTTAAAAGAACGCATTGTTTTATTTCATAAGTGTTGCAACTACCAACACACAATGTCATGAGATAGCATTACGAGCAAGAACAAGGGATAAAGTCTTCCATAATTGTGCTTTGAGGAAAAAGAAATTCCAAGGGAGAGGAAATGTAATGAACAAAAATATATAATAAATAAACACTAAATAAATACTAATAATTAAATAAATAAACTCTTAAATGAAGAGTGTAACAAATATAAAATAATATATTAATTATAGTTATAAATTACTAAGTGAAAGGCTGTAACCCTTCACTACACATGATCAAGCCTATAAAGGAGAGCCTCAATGTAATTATGATCATATCTATTTTATCAATATTTATATATATTCATGGATTATTTGTATTTTTGAAAGTGGAAGTTCGAGAATTTACGGTAAACAGTATTTTACCGTTACAAAAAAATAGGGAATTTGAAAGGTTAGAAGTCGATCAAGGAGATCCATGTCAAGTTCGATAGACAAACAACCCCGGGGCAATTCCCGGGCCCTGTCAAGGAATTCATGAAGAAATAAATATAGAGAAGCCTTTCAAAAAACCTAGGATTTAGGATGATGACATTTTTCCTCCCATAAAAAATATTTAGAAGCGATTCCAATAGATTCTAAGGAATTAACCCAGGAAGGATTTCCATTGGAAAGTGGAGAAGAAAGAATAATGAAAGGTATTAAAAACTCATGGAGTGTGAATCAGGAGGCTGAATCCTCTTAAGAATTTAGAAATTTGGGATAAGAATCATCACAGAAGGATGATTCTTCCATTCCGAATGAAGTTGAAATACTCACAGAGGGGTTCATTTCTCAGCTCAGTCACCCTTTCCATTGAAAAAAATGAAGACTTGGTCTACTGTCTTTGCAAAGGCATCACAATTGCATAAAGCATGTATTGAAGTCCGAGGTCATCCTCTGTTACACAAGAACTATGGGGTGCATATAGATAATAAGGGATTGCTCCTGTAACACAAGAACTAGGTAGAAACCTAACCTCAACATCAAGGTCTGATGACCCACAAGAACATGTTGTGGAAGATGGTCCTGTTCAAATAAAGACGATGCTTTTCCAAAACGATCTGCTGAAATAGGAGGTACAGGTGTTCTAGAGAGAATTGCAACATTTGAAAGATATATTAAAAAATCAAGCAAGTCATAAATTGAATACATTAGTAGAGCTTGTTGATAAGATGGGGACTGCCATTTTTTAGGATGCTGAGCACAATGAATATCTATGCCTAGAATGCGGGGATGTTTTTAGGATTGAAGGATACAAATTTACTCTCATGGAACACTCGGCTTGGAGACAGATGCAGTCAAGTCAGGAAAATAAAGAAGTTGTCACTGAAAAACAAGAACCAGTGACAATAGAAAATAAATTAAGTTGTTGAGACACTTAATTGAGTTGCTGAAACACAAGAACTAGCAACTAAGGACTACACCCTACCCGTAAAAGATGGTAATGCAATGGTTCAAGAGCCTTGTGAATTCATTGAGTTAAATTAAGAAGCCCAGGAGGAAAAATAGGATATTCCTCTTCTAAAAGATTAGTTAAATAATTTGAGATATTAGGATACCCTATATGGGGAGGGGTAATTCCTCTTCTCACACACAGGAAAGTATTTAAGGAACTTAGGGAGAAATGAGAAGAAGAGTTGATGTTTCAGAAGTTTCGCCAGGAATAATTCTAGGAAGAAATAAGGGAATTGAAAAAAATTAAGATTATGAAGAAAGAAAAAGAGCAGATGTATACATTGAGTCAATAATTATTAAGTTGTAGGGGTTCGTCTCCTTCTTATTTAGTTTTTTTGTATGAACAAATGACTCTTTTTAAGTTGAAATCTCTTAAGGAAGAAAGGCTCCATCAACTTTTTACAGTTCCCCAATTTTTAGATACTCTTTCTCAAAGTGATTTCTTTGAGCAAAATATGGGTGATTCCATGAAGGTGGGTAACACTTTGCCAAATTTGGCAATGAAAACCTGATTTTTTACTAATGTGCTAGATAGAATCCCTCGAAACGCATATATTCCATGTGAATTTCGACTTGTAGTAAAAAAACAAATTGTAGAATATTATGTTGCCCTCCCAATGATATTTTTTTAAAATATTCCGATGTCATTTAATATGTATAATTTTGCATTTAATGAACTGCGTGACCTTAAATTTGAATAAGTTAATAAGTGGATCATGTCCATCCCCAATAATTCAATCTTACATTAATTATTTTAAAATAATATATACGATCATGATCTACACAAAATGCACTATGGTCTACATATTTTTTTGTTAATTTATTTCACAATATACAATTATTTATTATTTTTTGAAAGTGACCACATCTGATTTCAGCATCATTTTATACACATGTGTGTCCATCCAAGGTTTTTTTTCACTGTTTTCAAAAATTGAAAAACCAAAGATACACTTTTGAAGACGACACGTCGATGTGTGGGCTATGTATTTTTTAGAAATTTTTCGATGTGTATTTTTTGGGCCTGCAGATTTTTCTTTGAGCTGCTTAGAAGTTGTTTTCAGGTTTTCTAAGTGTAAGTTTTAGAAGTAATTAAAAAAAAATCCCATATGATTTCCAAAATGCATGCATGATACCTCAATGGATAGAGGATTCAGTTATGAATCTATCGGTATGAACTCCACTCTGTTGTGTGCCATGAACGGGATCATTTACACCCCTAGAAGACACAGAGAAACATTGATTTTACTATAAGAGGGATAATTATCTTTTTTTTTGGCCCTCGATCGAGATTTGTAGCTCGATTGAGGTATTCAAATACCTCGATCGAGGTCTTAAAAAAACCTCAATCAAGGGTTAAATAAACCCTTGATCGAGGTTTTCAAAAACCCACGATCGAGATTCTGTTAAATATTCGAAAGAGAAAGCTTTGTACATGACTACCAAGGTTTTATATGCACGCTCACCACCATGACTACCCTATCTAGAATATTATTCCCATGCACAAAATATTATAAATGGGCTTCTAGGATCCAACTAAGAAAATGGACATAAGGAATTTCAACATCATTTGATTCGACCAACTCTGCAAATAATAAATATCTTAGAAATTTAAACAAAAAACAATCATGACATTGCCAGCTTATTCTACTAATAGACCTTTCGTCATTTTACTTGGAAACCAGAAGTCCCTGGTAAAAACCACCATGGGGCCAAGGGTTTGAGAAATGGATTGTTAAAAGCTTTTTAATGTTCATTAAACTACTTCAAAACACAAAACAGGGCTGGAATGGAGCAGCAGTGGGGGGGCGGGAATTGAAGATCAGAATTAGAGTTACAGAAATGTAGTGAAAGGTTTTAAATACTAAAAATACTTTGTTCCTTCGTATATACTTTTTAATTTAAAAAAAATACAATTTAGTGATATGACTTTGAAAACAATAAGTTTTATCTGAATCGTCCAGATCTATTCTGCCCTGGGCTCTGAGATTTCAATATTTGGTTTGAGGATCTATATCGTAGGTATCAAATCGTAGTCCTGAGAATCCAGGTGAAGTGGAAACAATTCAGATAAGTTCAGCTCATCAACTAAATTGCATCCATCATTGCCATAGTATTCTTTTTGTATTGAACCAAGGAGAGCAATGATGCATGCCATTCAGTTGATGAGCTGAACTTAGGCGAGTTGTATCCATTCGACCTGGATTCTCAGGACTACGCTACGATACCTACAATATATATCCTCGGGTCAGATATTAAAATCCCAGAGCCCAGGGTGGAATAGAACAGGACGATTAAGATAAAAATTAGTGTTAAATTCAAAGTCATATCACATAATTATAGTTTTTTAAAATTAAAAATTATATACAAGGGAGAAAAGTATTTTTAGTACCTTTAGAGAGATGAAAATGTGAGCATGAAAAAAAAATATGACCTCATTTCCTTGGGTTATATCAATTTCCATTGTTTACTTTTCAAAATTGTTTTTTTTTTCAATGTGGTTCACGCGCCGGCTTGACCGACGGGCTACATCCATGGAATAATTTTTGGCGGACCCACCCGAAGGGGCCTCACACCCGCGGCCGCTGCGTGCCTAACCCAAAGAGAGTCGATGAGAATGGATCCCGCGACCTCACATGTTGGGAGGCCTAACTACGAGTACTCGACCGATTGAGCTAACTCTTGGGGCTTTACTTTTCAAAATTGTTATTGTGTCACACATTTGCAATTGATCTTGCTAATAAATTATTGATAGACATTAGAACTTACATCAATAACACGTGGCTAATTGTTTTGGTGTTTCATAATGATAAGAGTGGAGGAAAATAAATAAAACAAAATGTATTATGGCGACTGTGGGATCCAAAAAATAAAAAGTATGGAAACTAAACATGATACTAATTCTCATTTCAACAAGAATTGAACTTGTTCAATGACATGATTTCAAAATACAAGGTGTCCAAGCATATTTTGGAAGACTTCATTAAATGAAACTTTACATGATGCATATGAAAATACAATGTCAATATCAATCTATGAGTTCGATTAAGGTATCTAAAACCATTGATCAAACGAGTTAGAGAAAAGCTCGATCGAGCTAGTAGCTTAATCGAGGTTTTCAAAACTTTAACTAAAAACATATTTGAGTGTGCACACGAATATGGACACCCAAATATAATTAAAATCAAATATAGAATTAGATGATAATAAAATTTAATAAAACATAATTTCGATTATAAGAATGATACTTGAGGGTAATAGTACATACCTTGAAGAAAAAACAAGTAAACGCATTACTACTGTCACTTCCCCTAGATTTTATGTATAGATATTAGTTGTACATTAATTAGAGTTATAGATGTGATTAATCACATCTATAACCCAATTACTCTGCGACTAATATCCATCAAAGGAATTTCATATCCATATCCAATTAAATGATGGGCATGTTGCTTATTTATAGGAAATTAAAGATGCTCGATCGAGGTCTACTTTAACCCTCAATCTAGCTTTTTTTAACCCTCGATCAAGGTTCCACACCATCGACCAAGGGTTAACAAAGCTCGAATGAGTGTTTAACAGAACCTTGATTGAGCACTTTATAAACCCTCGATCGAGTTGTTAAGACCTCAATTGAGGTATGCTTTTCCATTTTTGCCGAATTCGCGTTGCCAAAAAATGTAACCCACCTCCATGGATGCACCCATATATTATGTGAATTGAATTTACATGAGGTGGAATGTCCTATGAATATTCAATTTAATCCCATACCTCACATAGGGGATGTGCATTTAAGGGCTTTCACTTCTTTTTTTACTAACTAGATGTTGTGTTGTAATGAATCACAGACCATTCAGAAAAATGAAGAAAATTCTACTTTATGGCTCTGAGGTGATCCATAATGTTTTGTGGCAATTATTGAAAAGCATCAAAACTTCCTTTCTTCTCCATCAAAGGCTAATGAATTGGCAGGACTTCAAGAAGATGTCATAAATACATGTATGCATATTATAAAGTGATAAGAACCTTATGCTTTACAAGGTGGTAGATCCAGAAGGGATGATTCTTCGAGACTTATGAAGACAAGGGACCCCTATTGTGTTGAAAATTTTACTCAAGATTTGATTCGTGTCCCTAGTTATGTTAAATGCATTTATATTTGTGGAATACATTGGATAGGGATGCGTTTCAAATTTCCTATCCTATGGTTTTCTGATAACAAGTATAAAAACATATACATGCTAACTAAGAAGGAAGAAATAAAGTGTTGGGAGGAGTTGATTTCTTGTAATGGATATATGGATAGGGCGGAAAAACAAAAATCCTCTTTCAATATCACTCACCTGCACAGACAAATATTTCACCCAAATTTAGATTCAGACTAACTAGAGTTTGTTGCATGAGAACATGCAACTGTGTAGTTGGGGAGAATTATGGGAAGGTATAACTCATTTTTATTTCGTTGAATTAATAATGCTTAAACTTATATGTGTCTATGGGTTTTGTTCTTGAATAAGTTGTCCTATTTGAGATTAATGTAGTTAGTTGAATGCTACAAGAAACTTGGATAAAGAAAGCTGTCGATACACAAGGAAGTGTATCAGTTTTCTGATAAAAAAATATAGTACCAACTACTGATACACAACGACATGTATTAGTTTGTTGATATACAAGTAATTTCCCCCACTGCCGATACACAAGGAAGTGTATCAGTCTTTTGAGACAAAAAGATAGACATCTCAACTGTTGATACACAAGGAAGTGTCTCAGTTTTTCGATACATAAAGTTAGTACCCTGCCGATACACAACGAAGTGTATCAGTTTTTTGATACACAATGAATTGCCCCAACTTTTGATACACAAGGAATGTATCAGTTTTCCAATACAAAAATAATNCCCCTGCCGATACACAACGAAGTGTATCAGTTTTTTGATACACAATGAATTGCCCCAACTTTTGATACACAAGGAATGTATCAGTTTTCCAATACAAAAATAATATACACGTCCTAGTTGTCGATACACAACTACTAGAATTGCATTTAGAATTGGAGTTGTTTGAATCCATTTACATTTCCTCCCAGCTTGATGAACAATTTGCTTTGAGTTATTTCTTACATTTCGGTCTCAGTGCTGAAATAGTTGGTTATTAAGGAACACAATTGATTGAACAATTGACTGTGCATTGTGATTCTTTTTCCAGAACTATAGAAGGGTTGTGTTACCTCTGTATTCTGTCACTGAGTTTAGTTAATATTAAATTTCTTTTATTGCTGAGATTATTAATGATGAGTGAATTTTATTGGATGAGAAGACATTTCATTGTTTTTCAATTCCAAGAATCTTTCCTTATAATAGTAATTTGGATTTAACTTCTTGCAAAAGTAAACTAGTAAATTATTTCCAGGATTGTTGTGATTTGAAAGATGGTGAGTCTCTTTATTCTTGAATATTGAATTAGCATTAAGTATTTGTTTGATCAGTGGAAGAATACAGTTTTAGATTGTAATGTTTTATCCTGAATTAACATGGTGATTTATGTTTACCAATTACTATGTGTTCATGTATATATTTTTCTTAGTTGGATTTGAAATAACTAGTCTTCCATGGGTTGACAATTTATATTGAGCACTTTGTTTGTGAATTAGTTGAGAAATTAAAGTGACCAACAATATATAGAGTAGAGAATATATATTAAGGAATACGTCATACAATTCAATGGAATTCATCATCATCTTCATCCAAGTCATCATCTATATCATTCGATCCAGATTCAACATTGTAAGGGTTGGCCATATCATCATCATCAACATCGACGTAATTTTCGATCATCATGTCATCATCGATATCATCTTCATGAAAATTGTTTGCTACATCATCATATTCATCATCTTCCTCATCTTCTTCATGTTCTTCATCATCTTCATCATCTTCCTTTGGGACATGATGCTCTAACTCATGTTCATCATCCTCAACATCATCATATTCTTCAATACATTCTTCATGATCTTCCTGCATTATACTTTACTGGCCTTCCCCTTGGATTGTGTCTCATGACAAATGACCAACGCCCTCTACCTAGAACCTCAAAGTAAAACACATGTTCACATTGGCTTGGAAGAACATAGAGCTACGTTCCTGGCTCAAACAACCTTGTATTAACCATAGTAAATCTATTATCATGTTCAATAATAGTTATATCAGGATCATGTTGATTCAATCGTAACCTATACCATTTGACAACGAACAAAACTAAATTGAAGGAGTTAAAATACACTAAATAATATCTTCCAAATACCCATAGTATCGTTTTCTGAGAGTTCTGGATGTCTGTCACTTCTGAAGGAAACATTGGTAACCTCAAAGACTGCAATTATCCCACAATTAGAACTTTTTTTGTTTCATCCAACTTTTTGATGCAAAATTTGCTACCATTGTACCACATAGCCTTATAGTGTTTTACTAGTAACAAGCCATACACATAAATGTTACATCCTGAATTGATCATGATTAACTACATTTTTATGATATGTAGGGAAAGAAATGAATATGTACATCAATATATTTGAAAAAAAATGATTAATATGGCTAATTAAAATGCTTTCCTGCTTATCTTTTAAACCATATGCTAGATTGATTTCCCTTTTTATAAGATTGGTATCTCCATTGCGATATGTTGCTTTAACTAATGAATCCACACCTTCCCATGATATTCCATGACCAAATTTTTCACACTATTCAATACATACCTTCATCCAATCAAGATTGTTTTCTATGTATAAATGAAGTGGATCCCACTCATGACCAACTTCTTCATGAACGTAAATTACAATTAAGTACAAATGTATATTCACTTAACATGCAGGTATACACTTTTAATTGATGCATATTGAATATTAAAAATGAAATAAGTATGATATATACATTAAAAAAAACATTCAAATGTACTATGGTTCAAATCTCCACTAACTAATAATTACCTTTCACCTTCCTCGATCTACCTTTCCCAAAGAGGTACTCCCCTTTGAAATTGATCATGGAGTCTGGATAAAAAATGCGACCTAAATTGAGCTTTGATGCTAATATATGAAGGTATTTGCTAAGATACATCATGTTTTGGTATACCATATATACCTCCATAATAGAACCCTCTGGACTTTTTCATTGTCTATCCAATCCCTTCAAAAATTTCAAGTGCCTCTCAACCATCCACATGGACCTTGAGTGTACTGGTCCACATAATTCAATCTCCTGAACTTGGTGTATGAGGTAGTGTCATTGTGCATTGAAAAATGTCGAAGGTAGATGCTTTTCCATTTCACACATTAGACGTAGAATTTATCTCCCCCAATACTTTATATCTTCTTTATGGGTTCTTTAGATGAAAACCATCTACAAGTGATGCAAACAAATCACAAGATTTAACAAAAAAAGCATTATTTTACAGAACATTTATAAAAAATAAATATGAAATATAAGTTCTACCATGAATTAAACAAACAATTATGCATGGAAGATATCACCACTTACCTCATGTATTTTCCAAGATCATATATAATGTGTTTGACATTGTTGTCGAAGTTGTCCGGGAGAGATAGAGGTAGAACATACTGTAACAATTTAAAAATTTATTTTGTTATTTTTTTTCAAAAAGTAGACAAACAAATATCAACATCATATATGCACGAGAATATATATATATATATA
>LPNX011200884.1:410815-430462 GCA_001517045.1 Pseudotsuga menziesii
TTTGAACAAAATCCAGTGGGAAATATAATTTTTTGTATGACTTGTTTTATAAAATTGCTTTTATGTTCTATTAACAACCATGCAAGTGATTTTATATTAATTTGGTATCAATTTCTATGTAATTGAATGACATCTTTCATTGTATGATTGGATTTTGTAATGTCATTGCAAATTTTTACAATTTTTTCTTTATTGCTTCTTAGATCCAATATTTTCCATAATGTTTTAGAAACATTCTTTCCAATATGCATTGTATCAAATAGATCAACACTTTGTAGGTTCTCATAGTACGACAACCTTCTGAATTGTTTCATATAACTTTTAATTCCTTGTGGAAGCCCATTAATTCCTTCATGATCACGACATCCATCATGAATCACGATTTATAATTATTTTACATAAATAAATGTCAATTACAGTAAACAACATGCAATAAAATAAAATTAAAAACATTTCATATATGATGATAGATATAAGACAATTTTATATGTATGTACCTGGGTGATTTCTATTATATTGCAACTTCCATAGGTGAGGTGTCATTCTATGCGGTTTTAATGCAATCTCTTGCTTCCCATTGAATAGATGTTTATCGGTAGTTCAATACCTATGATTCTTAGAGAGGAAGTGCCTATACTCATCAAACACCTCATTTTGTAAAATTTTTGAACGAAGGGATTTTATCTTAGGAGCACAAAATGGACATGCATATTTTCCCTTTGTTTGAAGACCTACATAAAGAGTCGATGGATTACCAATATTTTCAATTATAATTGTATAAAATGAATGGATTATTTGAAAAAACATGCATGATAGGGGTGAATGATTGTGACACAAGATGGATCTAGATGAGGTGGAATATGGATTGTGTGACAAGGTGAACTATTGTGACATGAGATGGATCTAGATGAGGTGGAATATGACAGTCCCTCACCGGAAAGATCCATATTTTTCACAGATGATGAGATTAAATGTCAATTTTTTTTGAAGGGTACCAACATAGAAAATATGACTATGCATGATAGCTCACATCTAACCCCCCAACCAAACCATGATGGATCTGGTACGTTGAAGAATGCCCCTGAAGCTAAACCAGTACATCGCAAAGGTGCTAGACCAAAAAAAGGACACAAAGATATTGGTGGTCGACAGAGGGAATGGTATTGAAGAAGTACCATAATACCTCGCAACAACACTAGTTGAAAGGTTTTGTGGAAAAATCATTGGGGAAATATCATTACAAAGTTGGATAGAGCATAACTAGGGACCGATCCTGGATCAAATACCTTCCTTTCATATCATGTCATGGGGATGGATCTTGTTCAGAGTACACTCTGAGCTGGATAAATAGAAAATTCTAGATCACAATTGGAGCTAGGGTCCCTTGGGTCTAATTCTAAAAAGGTGGCAGGTTGAATTTGACGCTAGGAGAGAGCCACATTATTTGCAATAGGTATGGGTCATTCTGCCAATACTTCCCATGATTCTGTGGAAAGAACAAACTTTGAAGACAATTGGAAACAAGATTGGAAAATTCATCTCCCTGGAGGAAAATTGGGATAAAAAGGTTGATAGAGGACGTGCAAAAATTCTGGTTGAGCTGGATATCTGAGATGGGTTATATGAAGAAATAAAACTTGACTTGAGTGGAAGTATATGGAATAAAAAATTGGATTACTGGAAAATTCCATTCAAATGTTTTGGGTGCAGACAGGTAGGACATATAATTTTAGACTTCCCTCTTCCTGCTCCGATTGTGAAAACCCAAAGGAAAATATGGGTAAAAAAGAATTCAGGAGAGAAACAAAAGTTGGCGAATGAAGGAAATAAAACAAAATGACAGAATTCCCGCCACATAGGAGCTTGTCATCAATTTCGATGGACCATGCAAGTTGGTAAACAATGAGTCAACCTCTTTTCATGGTAAGCAAAATATCTCTTTTGAAACCTCTCTTGTCATTAATTCTGCGTTTATTGTACTTTCGAAAGAAGAGAGAGTCCCAAATTCAGGTACCCTGACTCCCTCTCGTACATCTCCCAAGAAACTTATGCTAGAAATTGCAGCTTCCTCAATCCCTTCTAACCCAAAGGTGGATGTAACAAACTCAAATAAGGTATATGTGAAAGTATACAAAGAGGATGGGAAGGCCCTGAGTTGGCATGTGTTGTGTCATTCAAGCAATGAAACTATAAGCCACTTATTTTTTTCTTGCCCTTATGTAGGGACTATTTGAAATGCAGCTAAAAAAGAACTGAGAGGACTGAACATTACTTTGGACACCTCTTTGTCTAACTGTTGTAGAAGCTAGAGGATAAATATCATGGTATGAAACTTTGATTCCTACCCTGCTCTTTTTATTTATGGAGTTTGGTGGGAAATAAATACAACCATATTTCAGAACCAAAAAATACCAACTGAGATAACCAGTGAAATGATTGTGCAATGGTCAAGGCAGTATAAAATAGAGGATAAGAAAAAAATGATTTGAATTATAAAGAATCCAAGCATTGATAAAATAATCCCTTGGTATTAAGAAAAGGGGATCCAACCATGAGGGGATCTGGAGCAGTCCTTTACATCACAGAAGATGAGAAAATTTTAATTAAATATATTCCAGGACACTGCACCAATAATAATGGAGAACTATCAGGTTTATGGTCAGTCCTTAATGGAAATCTAACTTAGAAAATACTCCATCTACAAATATTCGATGATTAAAAAATGGTCATTGAATGGGAAAATAATCGAATACAGATAAGAGCTACCCATCTTCAACATTTACTTTCAGAAATCAAAAGACAAACATGAAGGTTTTTATTTATATCCTTCATACATGTTTATCGGGATCTTAATGGAGAGGTTGATACTCTCTCAAAGAGCGCGTTACTTCTGGCCCCAGGAACTATCGTAGAGGAGGAACGCAGAGGGAGACATAACATTACATAGATCTGGTTCAAAATATTTTTACTGATATGAAGATACATACATAATTAGTAAAAAGGAATTTTCTAGTGTTTAGAGAATATTTTGTAGCAACACAACCATGAAGGAATTCGAAGAACAAAGGATTGAAAGGAAAATTCCAGTACATATGTTTTTCTCAAGCCTCATATGGAAGGAGGAAATATTATGAATACCAAATGAAGGATTTTCATCTCATGGAGATTTTTATAAGTCCTTCAAGGACAGTCAATGTTATTCTACATGAATAAAATATTTTTTCCTAGGAAAAGAAATCAACTTCATAAAATCAAATACTATTAGAGTGGATGTTATAATTACATATCGTAAAAATGGGTTAACCTTGGGGCATCATGTATTGTCCATACAAGAATTGCATGGAATTGAAATTTCCTTTTTCGTATTGGTATAGATACATCATACATAGTGATTCCACTCCATAGCTTTAGTAGTTCGTCAATAAGAGGCTTGATATATACATCCATATCTTTAACGTGGTACTTACCTAATTGATTTGAAAATATAAAATATATAATTATTACAACCATTAATATATATAAATAATACACAACAGTAAAAGACAAAAAAATATGACATTATGAAACAAAATACAACAAGTGAAATGCCACTATATTAAAAAATTGATTATAGACACATACCTGGAATAATCATTTCCAACATTATGTGCTCCTTCTTTATTGAAAACAATGGAGGAATGTTATTGTTGATAAAAAAATAGGACACACCGAGTAAATAGATCTCTTCTATGCATATGGATTTACACCATCTTCTGCTAAAGAAACCCTAACATTACAAAGTTCTTCTTTAAACTGTGGTCATTTTCCCTCCATATCTCTAAATGCAGAACCATCTACAAGAATTTGAAGGATGACATCTTGACTTCTATTATGTGCATGGTAATCCATAAATTGTGCTATGTTTTTTTCACTTGAACAATCATTGCAAACATGGAATAATGGGAATATAATGAAGAACCTTGTGAGGAACCTTTTTTTATTTGATTTGTTTGATATCTACTGATATGACATTCTAGAAATTATGTTTCAAATTCATGTTGTTTATAAAATATGACATGGTCATTGGGGCATGCATAAATTGCTTCATAATGCATTCCAATTTCTTTTATGATGACAGGTAAATATTGATATGTGCGAGGTAAAATATTTGACAATGGTAACAAAAATTCAACTATCAATCTATAACAAATTAAAGTAAAAAAGTAGTTAATATACTATATAAATAATATTAATGAAACATGTTTCATCCATTAAATTTTACTAATTACTAATTAACAATGAAATTATTAGAGGATCAAAGATAACCTTTATCACGATCATATGTATGTGATGGAATAGATTACATACCTTAACATCTATGTGACTGATCTATTTGAAAGAACATTCATAACCTTCAAGTTCATTATCAACAATATAGTAGAGAGAAGATTTGTGTTGGAGCCTTCATAAAGGGGTTCATATGCCTTCTCAAGAAGAGGTAAATCATGAACATCATCAAAGTAATCATTTTGATGATCATCATCCTCCTCATCCATTATAACATTAAATGTATCATGGACCAATGTATTTGTACTATCATCTTCAACTATGTCGTCATTATGATCATCTTCTTGAATATGATCATTGACTTGTTCTTCATTATCCATAGCTCCATGGTCCATTAGTCACTTGTTCCAAAAGCACATCCTATATGTGATATATTGTTGTAGGATGTATTTTCTTTATTATTATATGAAACCATATACAAGAAATATTAGTTAATATTATATTAAAATGATACATACATTTACAAAACCAATCAATATAAAGACATATATAATGAACAAATTATAAATGGATGATAGTCATGTCCCCCCTCAACATGTCCATATTCCCTATAATTTCTGTCTTTGGCTGTTGTAATTTTTATTCTTCTCCTTTTAAAGCCCCTGCATTGACTACATGTACAATAACATTTCCCATCACGCTTTTTCTTTCATCCCATCCCAAAATCTAGCAAGCAATTCACTATTTTGATCATGTGCATCAGGAATATTGATATGTTTTAACATTTTCTTATACCAAGTTTGATTGATGATTGTCGATCTTAAAAAATCAAGGTCCACACTTCACTATTTTTAATCATAGTAACGATTGAAATAAGTGTGGATTTTTGTATGTAAAACAATTAATGCGAATATTATAACTTTCACCAATTGTCGCTTGTATAACAAACATGTCGGAATACTCCTATTATATAGTTTCTAAAAATAAATTATTGTCAAATATCTGACACAATTAGGATATTGACCATTGTAATCTTGTCAAATATCCAACGCAATTAGAATATCTGATGACTGTTGTCAGATTATGAACGCGTGTCCAATATCCAACACAAACTGGAGCAAATTTTAAAATAAACAATTTTTTTTTGTAATTACAGAGGTGAAATCCAACGACAAGGTCAATTTTGTCAGATAGCGTTGGATTTTCTAGTCGAATTTTGGGTTCAAATATTGTTGTGCACCTAAAAGGAGATATGGGAATTATTGTGGGGGTACGCTGAACAATCTATCTCAATGTGACAAGCAATTTCATTGGTTATCAACGTATAAGTGGTATTTGGAGATGAAAGAGCATTTTAGAAGGACTCGAAAGTGTGGGCATTAGTGTTAGCCAAGATTGTTTACAATCCCAAGAAGTATGCTTTTGAGAGCATGTCCACTAGTGTTCCAAAATTTTGATTCCAAGCACGAGACTATGAATTTGAAATTTTTTGACAAGGTACTTGTTTCTTTGAGACCTCCACGGTCTTCATGAATATGCTTAGGCCCCTTGGACTGAATAGGGTCGTCAAGATTATGGGAATTGATGCCTTGATGAATGCAAATGGTGATGGATTTTCTATTCTAAGTAGATGACACACCTTTCCAATGGAGTGTAGAATAGATGGTGAATGGGTGTACTTCTAAGGCACTCCTTATGTAAGGTCACCAACTTGAAACTTAGTGGGTGCAATCCTTGAAAAAGAAAGTAGATGGATCACCCATACCCAACTATTGAGAACTTCATGACCTACCAAATTGACGCTATACTTGATGGATCCATGTAAGGACGTTGAATGGATTTTCATTATCATTTTGGTCAGGATAATACATTGAATATGAAATATCTCAATTTTACTTCTAAGTTTATCTGATCAATTATTTGTTATTGTAAGTAAGGATTGAGAGATTTAAACCACATGAAAAATAAATGGTGTATAAGTAAGTTTGTTTATTGCACTTAGAGAAGTAAGGTGCTTACAACGCAGTATAAAGGAGATGTTGTAATGCATAATGTTGTGTAACTTTATGTAACGTGACACTACAAAAACTAAAAAGTAATTAAAAAAATTCATGTCGACTCACAACATAAAAAGTTAAAACCAAATGAAAAGTAATTAAAATAAATGTTTATATCAAGCACTGAAAATGATCAAATTTTTAGATATGTAAATTTTTCTAACATATAAAGGTTAAGGTAAAAAAATACACCTCAAGAAATTTGATCCCTCTTTATGCTTCATAGGTCTAATTTTAAAATGAATCTATGCTATTTTTAATTATTTACCAACATTATGTATTTCCAAACATGCTTATTTATTAGTACCAAGGGAAAGAGAATCCAAGTCCATTATGGATAAAGTTAATTAAAGGAAGGTTGATTAAAATAAGGTTAATTAAAGGAAAATTAATTTAAAGAAACTAAATCTAATTAAGTAATTGAAATAATAATTTATTTTAAAGATAATTCCTTAAAAGATCTAACTTCCACTACTCTCAAATAAAAGTAGAGAATTCTTTAGAGTTCGTGAGGATTTTCTCAAAAAGAACTAAGGAAGGGAAAAGGAAAGAGGAGGAAGAAAAGAATGAAGGAGAAAGATCGAAGTTCAGCCATAGGAGAAAGGTTGTGTAATGTCCCCGACTAAAACCCATGGTTGTATCATATAAATTTCTAACTTTATTAATATAAAAACACACAACTCGATTCGATGTTGGCAACACACTAAAGAGATAAGGGACGTGTAAATTCACCAGGGGAGCGGTAAGGGGGTTGAAGGTGTCCTAGGAGGGAAAACATGTTATAACACTTTTATAACCTTTAAGTCCCTAAAGTTTATCCTAAGTCATAAACTCATTTAAATAAATTTAGTTTATATATTTTTAAAATCACCATTATTATTTAATTATGATTAAGTGGGGATTAAGTGCGATAAAGAAATTTAATAGTCTTTAATTAAAAATGAAAAGTGTGGCTCATGGGAGAGCCCACGTGGATCATACTTCACATGCATAAACTAATGCATGCAAAAATAAAAGGGCATTCCATTCCCGGAGAAAGGGGATTTTGGGTTAAGGAGAGAGATGGTATTGCACAAAGCTAACAAAAAACATACAACAATGAAACTACAGAGTTGTGTGTTGGTCTGTGTTGTGGACAGTTTGTAAGATGAATTATGCATGAACTGCTCTCATGGAGCTCTTGGGTGCTGAGTAAGCAGGGATGAGTTTCACTGCGGCACCTGTTGGAAGTAAAACAGAGTGGGAATTGTGTAGCTTGGCATTGAATTGGATATTGGTTTCCTTTTGGATGCATGTAGACCCATAGTAATCCATGTGTTTGGGAGGGCGGATGAATTTCATTTCCTAGGTTGGAAATATATTTAGGTAGAGAGGAGAGTATTCTGGTGAATTTACAATTCCCATCTCATGGGTGGTCTTTGAGTGCCAAAATAATATAGGCTGGGAAGGGACCTATGGTTGGGATCATAAGATTCCCCTAGATTTGTCATTTCTTCACCCAAATGTTATAAATCTATTCTATTTACCTTTGACTTGATGATTAATGGAAGATTCAACCATGATATAGCTATCTTGTCCTTAGATTCAATTAAATTATTGTACATGTAAATGGTGTGAACTTTAATTCTTCCTTATTCTTGTAGATAATCCCTAATTTGCAAGGATAAAACTAAATTCTATGAATATCAATTCTTTTATGAAATTAATGTGTGGGAAAATTATTCTCGGTTGGAGACAGTTTCTTAATCTAAGAAATGGAGTACTATTGGTTTAATGATTAAGTGAAAAGTTATAAGAATTTAGTTTTACATCCATATTTTGGAAATATTGGTAGATGATAATTTACCTAAGCTATTCCTCTAATCTTATTGCACAATTATTATGTTGGAATCTATCTGCGCATTTATCTTATCGAAAATATTACTTTCCATGTCTTGGATAGAAGGATAATTCCGAGCGTGAATGTTTCTAAAATGTTCAATCATTATTAAGATTTCTAAAATTTCATCGTGTAGAAGATTTGAAAAAGTCGTTGTTCACATGGACATTCCACCCATCTTTAGGATCACAAGAAGCTTGGTGAATTAGAAAAGAATATGGTATATATAGAGAGAGAGATATATATAACATATTAATTAAATAACTATTAGGGGGACAATTTGATTAAATTAGTTAGAAGAAAGTTGTAAAATTAACTAAATGAGAAAATAATGAGAGTCAATAAACATAAAAAATAATATAGTTTGATTAGAGAGAGGAAGTGTAATTAAGGAAAAGTAAAAGAGGTTAAAAAATCATATAAGTGTGAAACAATTTTGAAATTTATATGAAGGAAAAGGTAATAATATAAAGTTTGATTTGATTCTTAATTTTTAATTAATTCTCACGAGGAGAGTTTGGAAAAACCTCCCAAGTAGCATAGAGATCTTGAATAGAATTTTGCTTGCAATATATGTTTCCTTTGTAAATACATTTGAAGATTTGATATATGTGCCACATGTTCAAGTATTTATCTAGAATGTTTGTTTTTTTGTGCAGTTGATGTGAATGATATTTATATTTTTTTCCCTCAGAAAAAAAAATGTAATATGCTTTCCAACATTTATTAAATTTCCAAAAACTGGTTATAAAAACAGAGTATGAATCATCCACATGTAACACATTTTCAAAATATGGTTATAAAAACATAGTATGAATCATCCACATAAATGTTATCTTATCTAAACTCATAGAAGACTGTGATATAAGGTCATGTCTACTTAATTCAACTTCAAAAGTTTTAGTGATCAACGTTCTTTGTTTTTCTTAGAAACCTTGAGATTCAGAGGATAAAAACACTTGAAATCTATCTTCTCCGGCAGTAGTGTCTTTGGTGTGAATGTTGTCCTAGATGGTGGGAATTTTAGAAGCACAATAAGGTGTTACAAAACCTTACCTAATGCCAACTTCTTCCTCTATTGCAGGAATAACTATTGTGTCATCCACCTTATCACATCATCATCCATGATGTTTCATGTCAACATTTCATTTCCATTTTCATCATTTTTCTAGGTGGTAATTTCTCAAACTATGACGAACACATTTCATTAATGTCACGTACTTTTTCAGTGCACTGGCGGGCATTATTATGACCTTTTGCAAAACTATCCAAAACTATCTAGTATGAATATTGAGTAAACCCATATTTCACATGTGTGATTGCCACGAGGAACAATAAGAATATGGATAGATGGAAAAACCTCCATATAACAGATTCATACCATTGGGTAAATTATTGACATAAATAGAGTATATGGCATGCATTTGAAAAGGTTATTTTAAATCCCCATTTTAACACTTAGAAAATCTGCCAAAGCCTTGGTCCACTAAGGTGTATTTTGTTTTCATTAAAATTGGAAATACTAAGCTTCCATAGTATGGGGGACAACATGTTGACTCCATCCATTGCAATTTCATCCTTTGTAGCCTCATCCTCTATATTGGGCGTCCACTCTACTGGAACAATGTGAATCATTCCATAGGGTACTTTTAGCAGACGATTAAATCCACCCTTAGAGACTGTTTGGACAATCCAATTATATGTTCATATGCACAAACCAATAGTATCCATGTGTATAGTTTCACATGATTTTTATCATTAAACATTGAGAGTTGTCATGCATTTTCCTAGAGCCACTTTGACTAATTTTCCAATACTTAGTCAAATTCCTACACCTAGCCAAATTGCCATACTCTTACACAATGATGTTAGATTGTAGGGTGTGTGCAAGCTAATGAGGGTCTCTTTTGACACGATAGGTGCTATAGAAAACTGAGAAAACAGACATCCATAAACTTACATGGATAATTTTGGACACTTACAAAATGAATATTGTGATGAATAAAGAAATGAAATGTAGGAAATTGAATGATGTTTCCAAATATATATTTTTTCTATTGAAAATGTTCTTAACTATCTAAAGTTTGATTTTTTTAACATACACTTTTTTATTTTTGGGACAAATTATAAGGTATATGTTTTTGTGGGTGCAACCTTTGAGTGCCTAAATGATGGAATCAACTTACAAAAACTAGTATACATATAGAGGACATATAGTACTAATGCACAACTATTTTTCCAAAAATAAAAATAATATTTTTTAATTATCTAAGTGATCAAACCTCGAAAACAATACACCAATTGTGGGTGTAGCCTTTGAAGGTCTTAATGCAATTATTTGGAAACATTTTTTTTGTATGATGTAGAGGTTGGTGTCCTTTAGTGCACCATACAATATTTTTTCAAAATGGTTGAGAAACATAAGAGTTGTGGATGAAACACTAATAGTGTTTTTTTTTGAGTCGAGGAGTGATGACTCAAGATTGTTATTGGAAATACTCACCGTCTATGGGAAGCAACTGTTTCCCTAACCCAAAATACTCTAAGCTAGAACAAATGAGTAACAACTATGAGAAGCACTTCCCCTCAAGTTTATAGATGCTTGGAATGGATAATTTTACCTGTCATACAATGTGATGTGCCAATATTTTGGACTACTCTATCTTCACAGATTCACCTGCATGAAACACACAACCAAAGCATATACATGATCAAAGCACCAAGTACAATCCATAATCCTGTTGATGACTAAGAATTTAACAATGAAACAAGTGATTAGTACACAGTATTATTAATGGGAAATGAACTTTCATTGCATTAATATAATAAGAGAGAGAAATTACAACCAAGAGCCTTGGTGTTGAGAAGTCTCTTCTCAAGAAAGATATTGCCTCCAAATATTCAAACTTGTCCACCTGGTGCCCACTCTCATTGGCTATATTTGGCCAGAGTTTTGATGTTGTAGCATAATATTCCTCCCTTTACCCATGGGGGATGAGCCAAGATTTATAGACATGGGAGGATAGGGATGGTTGAGATTATTATGGATGAGGTAGAGGGGAGATACTACAAGGAAGTATCTCAAACCCAAGTGGTCTAGGAGTCTAGGGATATGGTTGCCATGAATCCAAGGTTCGAGAAGCTTCGTGAAACTTCTCTTTTTAGATTTTGAACTTGAGTACCGCTCTTTGTAAACTAAGACAGAGCATTATCGATAGTGCATCGCTCATTGTAAGAAGGAATGTGGCAATGGCACCACTTTTTGTTCATGGAAAACATGTGTTACACATTGGGGTAACACACATTGTTCATAAGGAAAGTGCGGTGGTGGACAAAGGTATGAAGTCATTGATCCTGTTCCAAATTCAACTTCATAACTTGGGGATTGGAGGAAATTTATGATGTTTGGTTCTTAGTATATGACGATGAAGAGAAATATGTGTAACATAATTCCCCTCAAAGAATGAGGCTATAGGGATAGGATAGGTGAAGCCTTTGTCAGAACAATTTATCACTTCAAGGAAATATTTCACTGATAAGATATCTTCATCAACCAAGCTCAATCTGTAGTACATAAACACTTGGATTCATATATATATATGAATCTCACCATGGTTGCAGAACAATACAAAGAAGATCCATGTGAGGTACAAACAATCATGGCTACTAGAATACAACATAAATCAATGTGAAGAAGACTCAAACTTGGACAATATAGCTACCAGACATACAATGTAGATCTATGTCATACAGACACAAATTTGAGCACAGACACAACCATGCAAATGTGGATCCATGCTAGGACTCAGACAAATACTCCATCGCAACCTGAGGAAAGCTATGAGCGCTTAACAAATACCCAAGGTCTTTGTCTCATCTTCAACTAAGTGTGATTCTATCCATGTGATTACAATATCTTGATTTCGAACATGGTAGAAACCACTTGATTACCAGGAAATGATGAAAATCGTTAACAAGTGTGAGGGAGATCACCATTGATGTCGATGATTCCCAAGGTACCCTAGTACAATCTCCTGAATGTGAATATACAATTTGATGTCGAACACTCAGTTGAATCTTTTGATCAAAGGTAAATGATATAAAACTATATCAAAAGAGAGAGGATTTGTCAATTATGTATACATATCTTAAGGTACTACTTTGTTTCTAAGACTAATTCTTGGATGATGAGCTAGAGTTGACATAAATAGTCTCGTTGAAGGAGGGCCATGATGAATCCCATATCAACGACATGAAATTCGTAACAAATTTTTGGAATTTGAGTATGATGTAACCATAGGAATGACTCAAAGGTAACTGACACACAGGTAGTTTTGAATATAGATGCAAAATTCTCAACATAATTTTCCTTTGAACATAGGGCGACACAATCAAAGACTTGGCAGAATTCACTTGACAAGGAAGATACCAATACATAATGCGACAATGGATGAGGAAATATATGAAAGAATCAAAGGAGTAACATGACTCATGAAAGTGGATCGAAGTGAAAGCACGTTGAATACCCAATTGAATAAATGAAATGCAGACAAGTTCCATGTTCAAAGGTGACTACAAGCTCCCATTATTGCAAATGAAAAATGGTTCCCTTCCGTTACTTTCCCCATCATGATTGATGAGTGCCTCTTTTAATTTTTACGAGTTCAAAGAGGGAAACAAACACTCGTTGCATATTATCATAGGATAAGTCCATTCTCACATGTTTTATGAACCTGAGAAACGAGGGGTTCATTCCCAAAAGAGGGCCTCTCAGTGTTTAATTTAACGAGTCCACTGAAAGAAAACTCAATATCGTTCATGTTTAGAGAGTTTGAATGAAACATAAGACGAATATAGAGGATCCTTTTTCATATGGTTTAGTCTCTTAGGACTAAAAAAGTATAAAATAATACCTTAGAGGACTCTTCTAGAAGATGACTAGAGTATTCCCTTTTCATAATTTAGTCAATACGAACCAAAAAAGAGGTAAACTATCGTCAGCAAGATGACTCTCCAGGTCCTGTTATGAGCGTGAAGAAGACGAGTTCACTTGAAAATATTTTCACATTTTAGGAGTCTGAAAAGAGATTAAAGAAGACTCCATTAGGGTTTCTTTTCATGAAAAGGAGTTTAATGAGCGTGAAAAAGAAGTAAAATTTGACTCATAAATTTAGTACTAGGTTTAACGAGCACATATAAGATTTTGAAAATAGCACTCATGAGCTTTTTCCATTCTATGTGAGGAAGAAAAAGTAAAAAATAAACTCAAACCATATTTCATGTTTTAATCAGAGCACGAAAAATGAAAATTAAGCTCGACACCATCTTAATGTTTTTAACGAGCTCAAAGATCAGTTGGAAGAATGCTTAGGGTATCTGCTTCATTTTTTAATGAGCTTGCAACAGAGAAAGAACTATGCTCAAATTTGTTTTTCATGGTTTAGAGAGCTTGAAACTAAGAAGAAAGTATGCTCATCATGAGTCTTTTCAGCAGTATTTTCCCAACATGATGTCCATAGATCGGTACTTTCTCCCAGTAAAATCTATCCAGATGCTCAACTTCAAAATAAAGAGGTTGATTACATGCCCCTCAATATTTGTTTCATTTACCTACTCTTTTTCCATCACCAAACTTAAATCTCTAGGATACTACTAAGAAAAGGTTTGCCAGAGACGAAGGAAGAAAGAGGATCTAAAGGTAGATGAAATGAAGGTTCCAATCCTAAAAAGGATGGAAGACTTGCTTCAAAGGTATGACTTGTTTCATTTTCACACAATCTTGAAACATAAAATAACTATGCATGAAGGATGGTTTCATTTTTATGTAACCTTGAAATCGAAAGGTAAACTTTGCATGAGAAATCCTATTTCATTTTTTAACGAGCTTTACATAGAAAAGGAACTATGTTTAGGAATGGTTTCATTTTTATGTAGTATTGAAACCAAAAGGTAAATTATTCTTGAGGAGTGGTTTTATTTTATAATGAGCTTGTAACCATAAGTAAACTATGCTCGGGACAAGTTTTATTTTTTTAACGAACTTAAAACTAGAATTAATTTATGCTTAGAGACTTGTCTCATTTTTTAACGAGCTCAACATTGAAAGGAAACTATGCTTGTGAACCTATTTCATTTTTTAATGAGCTTGACACAGAATAAAAAATATGCTCTCTCCAATTATTATCCAACATGATGTCCAAAGGTTGGTAGGTTTCCACCACTACAAAAATCTAGCAGCTTAACTTCGGTATGATGTCCAGAGACTTGAGACATGCCCCCAAAGCTTCCCCATGATGGTAAGAAGTTATTTGTTTATAAATGACTGAACTCTGTAATGATGTCTAGAGTCAAGAGACATGGCCGATGAAGGGGAAGGAACCATAAGAACATGAGGCACATTCAAGGAAGTATGATGACTAGGATTCATACGATGATCGGGTTTGACAAAGGAAAGTTGATCAATTGTCATAATATTCCCATCATGGGGAAAATGCATCACTCGAAAGAGTGTGGACACTACATATTTCATGGCATAAACATAATCTCATCCAAGGATCAAATTAAAATATAAAGGACCTTGGACTACCATAACATCAATACATATACTTTTCCCTCCTAAAGTGATAGGAAATTTAGGAAGGATCCCTAAAGGTGCAGCATGTCTTTTATTAAAAGCCAATATTTGGTCGAAATTTTGAACAAGTTGAGGAGAACCTATAGCTTTCCAAGCAGTTGAGGATAAAATACTAACAAAATCCCCTTAATCAACAATAGTGTCAAGCATGCTCCTAGAAGTAACTTGCACATGCATCTGAAAAGGAACACTTGAAGGAATCTGGGATTATGTTATATTAATACAATCAAAGGAAATAACCTTAGTACTTGGAGAAGGTTCTACTGAAACAGAGAGAATTTCCCCTTGTGTAGAACAATCCAAACTGACCATGAAAAATTCATATGTTTTCATTTCACTCTCAACTGGAAGAGAGGGACAAGATGAATATTGTGTCAAAGTGACTACTTCAGTTTTAACACTCTTAGGTTAAAGAGTGGGATTAGGTGGAGAATACATCAACTCGATCCCTTTAACATCACTCTTCAAAGGAAGAGTGGGATCAACCAAGGATGGAACTGGATAAACCACTTCATCAACCAATGGGGGATCAAGAGACAACTTACAGCAACCCATTGGAAGCCATTGTTGAGGAACAATAATATATTCCAACAAATTTGAAGCTTCATCCATGTGAGGAAAAAGGTGAGTAAGGTGCATATCCTTACATAGAAACCACGAATGTCTAACTTTTACTTTTCGAATCTTAATCATAGAGTCACTGGTTGATGGGGTATCATTAGTATGATGATCATAGGTTGATGACATAGAGTGTTGGGAGTCACTAGACCACACTTTCAAAACTTGGGAAATACCAAGGAATTCCTCTAGAATGTGATCACCCTCACAAATTTTGCAAGGGAATTTTGGCTTATGAGTTGTTTTGGTAGGTATTTCAACACTCTCACCGGGAAGAGTGGTTGGTTGAGACTTGATCAATAGAAGAGTGGTTGGTTGAGACTTGATCAATATTTTTCCTTTCTTCTTCTTAATCTTTCTTTTCTTCTTCTTCTTATTCACCTGATTACTAGTACTACAACTTTCAACAGGAGAAGAGGGAGAAATGGGAGAAGACACATATGGCGAAGACGATGGAGGATTCATAGGAGATTTGTGTTCTCATGAAGGATAATTAATATCCGAGACACAAGGTGGGGTTGTAATCATCGGGATAGAGAATAAACATACATGTAATCCTATATTCAATCCAGGAAGACTCAAAGTGTCCATGAGATGAGGAACAACATTTCCAAATGAAGAAAAAAAAAAGGTTCCCCTTGAGAAGGGACCTCTCAGTTGGTAGTACCAAAAGGCATAGCCATAGATATATAACAAACCTATATCTCTTTCTAATACTTTTAACTGTATAGGAAACAAGCACTACTAAATATAAAGAAACAAGAAAACATGTGAAAGGAGTGGATAAAAATTCAAGATCCCCATAGGATTTCCAAACCATCACAACTCGTTATATACTACATGGTCCAACAATAGAGCACAAAAACGAGGATTGGGACCATACCCTTACCTGAATACTCGACTACCTAGACTGTACATACGTAGTAATCTCCCCAAGCAATGTTCTCGGTGTATTGCGATGAAAGGACAGTCAAAGGTATTTTCTTAGATGGTCACAGGATCCCTAAAATTGTACCCCTATATACACAAGGTACGTGGGAGCTCCACTCCATAGTAGTGTTGTCTAATGCACAATCGTTCGAAAAGGGCCTTCCTATATACCATTGAGTACATGACTTACATTTTGATATACCTCAAGGGTATGTGAAAGGTAGTTCGATACACCAGCAATATGTGGAAGAACTACACGATCCCCAAGATGTAGTGCAGGAAAATAATGACAGCTCCTACGTTTGAATATGTCGGAACACGTCTCTAACCAAACACACAAATTGATAAAGATTTTAAACTTAAACTAGTGCTTAATTTTATAGTTTATAGTTAAGTGAATGCATAGAAAGTTGGACCTGACTCAAAACTATGTAAGTATTTTCCATTCAATGAAAACTATCTATGGAAAGGAGAGAGATATTTATTTTCAGGAAACAAATATTAAAAGGTAAACAAATCTTTCAAACACTCACACAATTCAACGCTCAAATTCTAAAGAAATCAAACCAAAACCAAAACATGCACACAAAAATGAAATGCAATTTTTCCAATTTTGATGAATAATATATATAGAAAGGAGCAAGAGGTTTCAAGAAAAGAAGCAAATGTAAAATCCAATGCAAGAAACATAAACTCTTATTTGAATAAAAAATCACATATAAATCAAAGAGACTGCAGAATATACGATTCCTGCCCCCCTCCCCGACCACGAGGGGGAATTGTTTTTAAAAAATACACCTCATTTTCCTCAAAAGGTAAGACAAAAAACACTCAAAAAACAAAATTACAAATTCCAAATTTCAAAATCAACTTGGCATTGGAACCCTACCCGACACTGCTATTTGAAGGTGTAGTACAGAGCATTACTGCTCCAACACCACCTTTTGTCAACAAGAACAAAACGATGGCACCGCTATCTGTCCACTGGATTTGCGTGGTGGCATTGCTGATTACCTCTGTAGAATGTGCAACGACCTCTCTTGGTAAACTATCCATGTGCGGTGGCACTTGCAAATTCCAAAAAAAGACACAAGGTGAAAAAGAAAATGTTAGAGTTCAATTTACTAGCATCAAATGATAATTAAAAGGAAGGAAGTAAGGCATATGAGACAGATTTAGACAGATCTAAGTAGATCTGATCAATCCCAAATAAAATCTAACTAAACAACTGGTAGATCTGATCAATGAAGAAATTGAAGTTCAAAGCAAAGGAAATAATGAAGAACTAAGAAGACCATAAGTTATAAACACTCTCCCTAGTGTGGTCTCTAGATTTGTTTTTGGAAATACTCACCTTCTGTGGATAGAAGCTTTTTCTCTAGCCCGAAATACTCTAAGCTAGAACAAATGAGTAACAACAATGAGAAGCACTTCTCCTAATATTTATAGATGCTTGGAATGGATTCTTTTACTTGTCATACAATGTGATTTTCCAATCTTTTGGACTGCTATATCTTCACAGATTCACTTGCATGAAACACACAACCAAAACATATACAAGACCAAAGCACCAAGTACAACCTATAATAATATGTTAATGAGTAAGGAATTCAACAATGAAACAAGTGATCAATGCACAATATGATTCATGGGAAAGGAACTTTGATTGCATTAATAGAATAAGAGAGGTAAATTACAACCAAGAGCCTTAGTGTTTAGAAGTATCTTCTTAAGCAAGATCTTGCCTCCAAGGCTTCATACTTTTCCACCTAGTTCCCACTCTCCTTGGCTATATTTGGCCAGAGTTTTGATGTTGTAGCATAATCTTCCTCCCTTTACCCATGGGGGATGAGCCAAGATTTATATCCATGGGAGGACATGGATGGTTGAGATGATTATGGATGAGGTGGAGGGGAGATCCTATAAGGAGGGATCTCAAACCTAGGTGGTACAAGAATCTAGGGATGAGGTCTCCATGAAGCCAAGGTTCGAGAGTCTTCTTGAAACTTCTCTTTTTAGATTTTAAACTCAAGCATCGCTCTTTGTCAACTAAGACAAAGCATTAACCATAGTGCACTGCTCATTGTAAGAATGCATGCGACGGTGTCACTACTTTGTGTTCATGGAAAATATGTGTTACACGTTGGGGTAATGCACATTGTCCATAAGGAAAGTGCGATGGTGGACAAAGGTATGAAATCACTGATCCTGGTCCAAATTCAACTTCAAAACTTGGGGATTGGAGGCAAGTTCTGATGTTTGGTTCTTAGTATATGATGATGAAGAAAAATATGTGTAACAAAGATAAATAATAAAAATATAGAATATATATATATATATATATATATTCTTGTTAAAAATTACATCTTTGGAATCTACAGAGAAAACCATATCCGTGTTTAAAATTTCATAAAACAATATGGTGTGAAACATATTGTAACTAATGGCTAAACATGAGCATATTGAAAAATTGGATATAATTCTCACTTAGCCATGGTTTATCATACTCCAAGGCATAGGAATGGTGAATTTGAAGCAAAAGGCTGAAGCATACACATAGGGATAAGAATGCCACACCATCACATGCGGAGTTTCAGATATAGTGGCAAAAAACACGCATGCAATTTGTTTAAATTAATTTTCCCCTCCAAACAAGAACACATGAATGTTATAGTTTTACAAAGAACACACATGTTATAGTTTTACAAATCACGCACACATTATAGTTTTACAAAACGTGCATAATTTTGTAAGAATATAACACGTGCACGATTTTTAACTTTACAGGTTGTTATTTTTCCAATTATAACAATATTTTTATTATTTTATGTCCCCCCCTCTTGCCCCTAACACTTACTAACCTCTGTCCTCCTCTTTCTCCCTAACACACTGCCACCCTATTTTCTCTCTCTCTCTCTCAAACACACACACACACACAAACATTCCTATGTCACCCCCTACCACTAACACCCATATGTCCCACCCCCCCACAAACCATTAACCCTTTCTCTCTACCTGTAACACATCAACACCCCCCTATTGTTCTATATCTAATCACTTAGAACCCCCCAAACCCATAACACATCCCTTCCTCCCTCTTTCTCTCTCTCCCTCTCTCTCTCTCACAAACACACACACATCCCTATGTCTCCCCCTACTATGAACACCCCTGCTCCTCTCTCTCTCACTCACACACAGACACAAACACACACATCCATATGTCCCACTCTACCACTAACACCCCCCTCCTCTCTCTCTCTCTC
>LPNX011200886.1:0-31724 GCA_001517045.1 Pseudotsuga menziesii
ATTTTATTACTCAAACCCTAAGAACAAAGTACGAGCAAACCCAAGTATATGATGAGTCGTCTTTTCCACAAGGGTTAGAACCAAATCCAAAGAGCAAGAACAAAATCCAAGACCAAGTGGGAAGATCCCCACAAAAGAGCAATGCCAAAATCGGCCAAGACCAAGCGGGAAGATCCCCACAAAAAAGCAACCCCAAAATCCAAGACCAAGTGGGAAGATCCCCACAAAAGAGCAACGCCAAAATCGGCCAAGACCAAGTGGGGAGATCCCCACAAAAGAGCAACCCCAAAATCCAAGACCAAGTGGGAAGATCCCCACAAAAGAGCAACGCCAAAAACCATGACCAAGTGGGAAGATCCCCACAAAAGAGCAACGCCAAAAAAAAACTCTTAGGAATTTCGCACTTCTTAACCAAGAGATAAGCGCGAGACTCAGTGTGTGAGATAATGAACCTAGCCGTACATCTATTTATATGAAAAATGAACCTAGCCTTTCCATTTTAATGTGTGTGGGATAATGTCTTAAGCGTCGCTTTCCATTTTAAATAATAAACCAATTACGACAAATTATTAAATGATTGATAAGACATTAGTAAATGAATGACTAATTGAAGCGCCGTCGCTTAAGCGACGCTTAGGAGGATAGCCGTCGCTTAAGCGACGCTTGCAAGCATTAGTAAATGAATGACTAGTTGAAGCGTCGTCGCTTAAGAGATGCTTAGGAGGATAGCCGTCGCTTAAGCGACGCTTGCAAGCCTAGCCGTCGCTTAAGCGACGCTTATCACCACCATTTCAAAAAAAAAAATTATCTTCCTTATTTTTGGCACTGTTAAAATAAAAAATCCACGCGCCGTCGAAAAAAACCGTCGGATTTTGGATTGAAATATAGTAGTGTCTTTAGAAGGCTTAATGAAGTAGGTGAGTTTGCATTGGTGTGTGAATCTTAGCTCCTATCCATCCTTCATCCAATCGATGTTGTAAGGATGAGGGTGTGGAGTGGTGACAAGACCTAATTTCTTCACAAGATATTCAAAAATGAAGTTCTTCTGGCTGCCATTGTCCACAATCAGATGTGATGTATTATTATGAACCCATATCTTTGTATGTAGTAGGCGTTCTCATTCCTCCTCATCGATGATGGTCGAGGCTGTCGGAGGGGTCGAGGTCAAATCCAAGAGGGTTGATCCATATGGATCAGATTCTACCAAGGTTCTATCGAACAAGTCGAATGCCGAAAATTTTTACAAAACTGTCTTCGGAGCCTTGCATTCTGATGTATGATGCCATCTTGAATTGTGATAATCACACCATTTCCCGGTAGGATCTTGTTTGCTACAATCCCTCTTGTCTTTCTGAATCTTATTCTTTCGATGTTCGGGCTTTGGAGGAGTCAGCTGAGAAGGTTTCTTTAACTTGTCAAATTCGTTTGATGAATTCTTGTCAAATGTTTGACCTGTTGGCTTGTTTGCGAAACGTTCTTTTCCTTTTTGTTTGGCTTCAATCTTGCTGGCATAATGAAATTCATTCACAAGCATACTGACAGTTAGAAACTCCATTTCTTTCTGAATCCACGGGGATAAACTGCTGACGTACTTTCAGATAAGCAATTTTTTTAATTCTTGGATGCCAAGTCTAGCCATGAGTCGAGAACTCGTCTGTGTAACTCTGTACGTAATGGTATTTCCATTGCCTTAGCTGCTGCCACTTCTTACATTGTTGTTCAAGATACTTGGGTGGGTAGAACTCCTTTCGGACATATTCGACAAATTTTTCCCATGGTTCTATCGGGTCTCCTTCTTTTTCCATTTTTGTGGTTAGATTCTCCCACCATCAGTGTACATAGGTTGACATATTCAAGGATTCAATGGCGATATTTTCTGCTTTGGAGAGTTGATTCACATCATTAGTATGATTCTAGTTCCTGTACCTAATTGTCGATAGATTCCACATCAATATTGCCTTCAAGATTTGGTATGTATATATTCATTTACACTTTGAAGGGATCAATTTTATCAGAGTGAGGTTGCATTAAGGATTCCTTGAAGTTCGAAGTGACTCGCATCAGAATCTCGCTGAACTGGACGAACATTTTAGTCTGTTGGTGAGCTAGTGATTTTTCTATGAGTTGTTCTATCTCATTAGTTGCATGTCTATTGTCTTCTTCTTCATCCATCTTTTCTGAAGTTGAAGGAAGTGCCTTCTTGTTTTGCTGAGTTTGTGAGTGTGTTCGAACATGCATAAGTTAAATAAATTCGATGGAAGTGATGATGTAACTTAGACTCTGAACAAAATCAAGATCTGATAGCAATGATCCAGGTCGTGCCCAGGTGCATGCTGGGGACAACATTCAACTGAATTAGTCAAGCACTGCTATGGAGGAAGCATATAAGAAGAACAAGTAAAGATGGAAATACACTAGGCCGACAGAATGTATGTACACATACAATATTCAAGAATTCAAACCAATTTATTACTGCCTCTCCATGAAAGATGAAGGAATCAGAATCATGTATATTACAGTAGTGTACATGCTTAGATAAGATACTGATACGCTTGGGTGACTTCCCATTACGTTCAGTTACAAAATAATTTATAACGGTTCAAAATTTCAACCATCATAGATGACTGGAAGAAAGAGACATTCTGTCAATGTTCGACAGCACATGTGGAGATGTTGTTTGTCGAGTGTGAAACTTGTTCAGGTCAGTTGTGTTGATGTTCATAACTGTCGAAGCTAATGTGGAACATGTCGAAGCAGTCAGAGTAGTTGAAGAAATCGAAGTGCTACACTTTGCCAAATTTTGACAACATGCCAATTGTAGTTTGGATCACGATATAAAAACATCATTAAACTAAATAAAGGACATCAATATACAAGTACAATATACATAAGTAAATGACACTAAACACCATCGTAATCAGAATAGGATGTAATAACCTAGGAGAGAAAATTAGAACAACGATACAAATATAGTTCCTATTAAGTTTTTACAATTCCTAAGTTAAGTATAGATGTCCCTTAAGATCTTGGTAGAGTTAATTACCTTACAATTTTATTTTATTTTTAAGGATTTAGGACATTTCAAGTGGTTTCAGATCCCAGTTTCAAACACTAAGAGACCTTATGGGTGCTATTGAACATCCATTGCAGAAATAAATATTTCAAAACTTTATTTGTGGTTTTGTAAACTAACATAAGATTATTTGTTACTGATTGTTTCAATTGCATATTTAAAGAGTAGTCCAAATCATGGACTCATAAGAGAACAATAGTCGACAAGGGAACCTAAATTCCCCAACTCGAGAATAAGAACTCTTGGTGGAACTGAATTCCAACCTAATGAAGACTATACATAGTATACAAGAAGATCTACAAAGATTTAAAGATGATAACATTAATTAAAGGAGAGAAAAAAAGAAATAAATGAATCTTTACTTTGTAACTTCACATGGGTAAATCCTCATAGACATCCCACCCAATCAACAAAACAAATCCAAAGAAAATTATCATCATAAAATAAGGACCAACAATCCAAAGGAAGAGGGATGAGAAGAACACACCCCTAATTTCCCAGAATAAGAATATCACAGTTCTTCTAGTGATGGCTCAGCCTCTCCTTGCAAGAAAAGGCAGAAAAATGATGAAAACCTTCGAGGAGAATTTCAAAATATGAAATCCCCAAATTATGAAGGAGAAATGAATACTGGAAAGAAGGCTAAAGAATAGCTCCTGGGTATGAATAAATACTTTCGAGTACATGATTACTCCAGTGAGATGAAATCCTAACTAGCCATTTACAACTTAAATTGAAAGGAAGCTAGATGGTGGAGAGACCTGGAACATAGTAAGAAGGATGAAGTAAAGGATATCATATGGATTACTTTCCACATAATATTCCAAGAAAAGTACATGTCTGAAAGATTCTTTGACAGAAAAGTAAAAGAATTCCATGAATTAAAGATGGGATCCCTAACCATGTTTTCTTTTATCAACATATTTTCTGATATGTTGCATTATGTACCTTACATAAAGGATGAAGAGGTCAAGATACAACAATTTTTGGGATGTCTTCCTCCAAATTTTTGAGAGAGAATTGAGTTTGACATGCCCAAAACTCTAGACAATACCTTGCATAAGGATATACTAATTTGTTATGAACATGTACAATTGAGACAGGAAAATATAAACCAAAATCGAGAGAGGTCTACGACCTTCTCGGACAATCAAAAACCTCTTTTTAATACACAACCATATATTAAACACAATAATAGTTTCCCACCTAAAAACAAATTCAACAAAACTAGTGCACGACCAAAATTTCCTACACCAAATGCCAACAAACCCGCAACAAACAGAGTAGCGAAGGTTTCCCCGCTACAGGCTAGCTGTTGGAGATGTTAAGGGTCCTATTATTCCAAATATTTTCCAAACAAGACTAATGGAGTCCTACACAACTTACAAGAAGAGACAACAATAGAATACATGGCTAGTACACCCAAGATCTATGCAACACTCGAGGACTGACAAGGAGACCATCAGGACACTATGGTTGAAATAGAAGGTACGTTTTCAAACACTTCTATTAAATTTTAATTCATCACGGTGCTTGCCGAAGCTATGTTTTCTCCCAAGATTGTTGACACATGTAAACTAAGCAAAGAGAAACATGAGAAACCATGGGAGGTGAAACTAGCCACTAGTACAAAAGAAAGGTTTTAGAACTAGTAAAATATTGCGATATAGACATGAACGATTTTCCAAATAAGGTAGACCTAAATATATTACCCTTAGGATCATACGACGTACTTATAGGCATGGACTAGTTGGAACAACACCATGTCATGCTTGACTATTTAAACAAGTCATTCTTATGCATGGACAACCAAGGGAAGTAAAGAAACATTCAAGCATACCCAAAAAGTTTTATGTGAGACAGATATCCACCTTACAAGCGAAGAAATGTATAAGGAAGGGTTGCAAATTTTTTGCAGTTAACATCTAGTATGTAGAAGCTGAGAGACAACAATAAATTGAAGACTTTTCGTTTCTTGTAGACTTCAAGGATGTAATTCCTAAGGAAATACCAAGACTACCACCCAAGAAGGACTTATATTTTTCCATAGAGTTGACACCAGGGTCAGTATCGGCTTGAAAATCCCCATACCGCATGAGTGCACCAGAGTTGGTGGAGCTCAATTTACAGTTACATGAATTGATAAAGAAGGGTTATATCCAACCTATTGTGTCTCCTCGAGGAGCACCTATACTATTCATAGAGAAAAAGGACTGTACAATGCGAATGTGCATCGATTACTGACAACTCAACAAGATGACCATCAAGAACCATTACCCACTCCCTAAGATCAATGACTTGTTCAATCAAGTCGGAGGAACAAATATCTTTTCGAAGATCGAATCGTGATCCAGATACCACCAGATAAGGATTCATCATGAATATATACACAAAATATCCTTTCGGACTTGATATGGCCATTATGAGTTTGTGGTGATGCCTTTCGAGCTAACCAATGCACCGACAAATTTTATGTGCATGATGAACTATATTTCTAGTGAATACCTGGATAATTTTGTATTATATTTATAGAAAATATACTAGTTTAATTGAAGAGTAAAGAAGAACATGAAGAACATATCCGAATAGTACTACGATTGTTAGGGGAACACCAACTATACGCTAAGTTTAGAAAATGTGATTTTTACAAACCATAGGTACAATAAATAGGTCACATAATTTTCGAGAAAGGGATAGCCATTGACCCATAAAATATTAAATCCATCAAAGAATGGCCTACCCATACTTGTGTCACCGACATTAGGTCATTTTTGGGACTAGCGAGTTGCTATCAAAAGTTCATTGAGAACTTTTCAAGGATTACTTGTCCCATGACTGCCTTACAAAAGAAGTCAAAAAAATTCCCGTGGACGACCAAGTGCAAGGAAAACTTCTAGAATCTTAAACAACTCTTGACTACTGCACCTATACTATGAATTGTGGGTTCCGATGGGGATTTCATTTTTTACACAGATGCGAGCAAGGAAGGAATTGGTGCAGTCCTCATGCAAAATGACTATGCAATTTGTTATGAATCTCAAAAATTAAAATAACACGAAAAAAATATCCCACACACGATCTTGAGCTAGCATCCATTATCCATGCCTTCAAGATATGGAGTCACTACCTCATGGGGAAGAAGTTTCTCCTAAAGAGAGACAAAATGAGTCTAAATTATTTGTTTTACCAACCAATTTTAAATGCGAGGCAATAGAGGTGGTTGGCCTTCCTTACCGAGTACCACTTCGAATTAAAGCACATAAAGGGAAAGGAAAATAAAATCATCAATGCTTTAAGTCGATGAGCTCATATGTTGTATGAGGTAATTGTGAGCCAAATTGATTCAGGCTTGCATGATAGAATTAGAGTGACAAGCAGAATTGACCATTTCTATGTTGAATTCCTTAAAAAGATTCATGAAGATAGGTTATTCCAATAAAATAATGAATATAGGGTATACGAGACATGACTATTGTGGTCTAAGGAGAGACTGTATGTCTTGGAGGGAGGATTCATTGGGGGGAACCAAGGATATCAAAAGATTTATTGACAGTAAATAAACACTTTTCCTAGCCTAAGTTAAAGGTCGACATAACACTATTCATCACAAAATGCCAAGAGTGTCAACTGGTTAAAGCAAAGCATCAACATCCTTTAGGGTTGCTACAACCATTACCCATTCCAGAATGGAAATGGGAGGTTATCAATATGGATTTCATTACGGGTTTACCAAAGAGCAAGAAGCAGAATGATTCCATTTTTGCAGTGGTCGATAAGTTGTCCAAAGAGGCACACTTTATTCCAGTGAAATCTACATATAAAGTAGTTCACATTGTTGACATATTCCTAAAATATATATTTCAATTGCATGGGATACCCAAGGAAATCATATTGGATCGAGATACAAAGCTTACCAGTAAATTCTGGAGATCCCTATTCTCTGTATTAGAGACAATTAAATTTCAATACCGCCTACCACCCGCAAACAAAAGGAAAAACGGAACAAGTAAATCAGATTTGGAGGATATGCTTAGAATGTATGTGATGAACAATCTCACAAAGTGGGAGAAGTTATCTACACCTTGCAGAGTTTGCATATAAAAATGGATACTAGACCTCTGCCAAAATG
Source organism: Pseudotsuga menziesii (assembly GCA_001517045.1). Classification (NCBI taxonomy): domain Eukaryota; kingdom Viridiplantae; phylum Streptophyta; class Pinopsida; order Pinales; family Pinaceae; genus Pseudotsuga; species Pseudotsuga menziesii. Next base: position 7,203 of record LPNX011200886.1, read on the forward strand.
AGTCCCTTCGATGTACTCTATGGCCAAAAGTGTAGGACACTGGTGACTTGGGATACCCTGGTCGACAGGCTCATGTTAGGGCTAGATTCACTGAAAGACCTAGAATAGTTAGTCACCAAAGTGCAACAGAATTTCAAGGAAGCACAAGACTGCCATAAGAGTTATGAGGATAAGAAAAGAAAGGATAAAGATTTCCAAGTTGGTGAACATGTTTATTTAAAAGTGAAAGAAAAAGAAGCTCATTGAGATTGGGAAGGTGCGGAAAGTTGGCATAAATATTTTGTGGACCCTTTGAGATACTGGCCAAGAAAGGGCCAGTGATGTATGAATTATCTTTACCTACTCATGTAAAGGTTCATAATGTTTTTCATGCATATTTATTAAATAATTATGTATATGATACTAAACATGGTATTGACTGGCCCTTGCTATAGGTGAAAACTGAAGGGGAGTTTATGTTAGAGCCCCTTCACATTTTAGACAAAAGGGAAGTACAACTTAGAAAGAGAACTCATGTCAGCTAAAAGTGTAATGAAAGAATTTTGGGACTGATCAAGCCACATGGGACAATGAAACCACCATGAAAGAGGCTTACCCCACCTTGTTTCATGATTTCATTTCTAGTCCCCAGAACACCGGGACAGTGTTGTTCCAAGCAAGGATGGATGTAATATCCTAAATTTTCACCTTGACTATATTGGGCATGATCCCCACTACAGATTATTTACTTTGATGTTATGTTTATGTCTATATATTGGGCGTATTCGCCAGTGCACATGAGTTATGTGGATTATATAGATATACTGGGCATGACCCAATGCACATGTTTTATTGTCTTGTTATATGATTATATATGTTGGGCATAGGCCCTGATGGAAAAGGACTATTGTTTTTGTACTGGGAATAGACCCCTATTTACTGGATTTATTATTATATGATTGTGCACAAGCCCTAATGTATACTGAAATTATTATTTTGTGATGTATTGTGCAGAAGACTAAATGCATGATTTATTTCTATGAGGTGTTGAGCATTATCCCTGGAGCATATGGGTTATGATATTGTGTGTTGAGCGTAAGCTCTGGAGCACATGGGTTATGATATTATGTGTTGAGCATAAGCTATGGAGAACATGGGTTATGGGACTATGTGTTGAGCGTAAGCTCTAGAGTACATAGGTAACCCCAACAAGTAAAGAATGGAAGTGTTGGGCATAAACCCTGGAGCACTCCAACTTGATGTTGATCATAATTTTTGGAGCATCAGATATTTGGCCATTTTATCCCTAGGTGTATTGTACAAGTTCATCCTAGTATTAGTGTTGAGCGAGAGGCTCTAGAATTTCACTAGTGTAACGCTTGATTGATAGTGTTGAGTGTAGGTTCTAAATATCACTAGGGGTTACTATAATTAAGGGTGTTTATTTGGAAAGAATTTGAATAGAACCAACCCTCATCATATTTATTTAAGTTGATTAATTGAAATTTCAATCTACTTCTCATCAAGGACTAGAAGATGCTGCCACAAATACGAGGTAATCTAACATGCAAGGAATATCTAGGGATACCCAACCTAGTTGAATGACCAAAGCCTATATAAGGCCTCGATAAAATAAATAACATAAACTAAGTGAATCTTCCAAATAAATAATTATTCTATATGATGCATGGACTATAATAAATGATTGAATTGAATAAGTAAGTCTATATAATGTATATATTTATAAGAAGTGATTTTAATAAAAATAGATAACGGATCTAAGTGAAGTCTACATACATTTAAGAGAATAATAAACATATATATGTGAAAAATAAATAAAGATAGAAAAAGTAATAAGTGAAAGTCTAAGTATATATTATATCATAAACTAAATATTTAAATAAAAATTCTATTCTAAATCTCAAGTAGGAACTAGTAAAAGTTCCTAGTTATCAAAATTAATATATATTACATAAAAATCAAACTAAATATTATTATTAAGAAAACAATAAAATATTGATTTAACTGAAGTTAAACCAACTTCCCTTTTTCCAAATATTATCTATAAAACCAAAAACCAAGAGAAGGCTTGGGGATCTGATTATTATTCCTTAACAGGATTGGAGAGCATTTTCCAAACTAGCACTTAAAGAATACAAAGCCCGACTTTCAAACACCAGCAACCTCACCCTTAGGAGTTCTATCTCTCTCGCATGTTGGACCCAGCTCGAGGGAACCTGATTAAGAACCAGGAACGGTTCCAGGTCATGGTTGGGAGGAACATGGTAGTTCGAAGGTCATTCGGTTATCATTCATAAGGTCAAAATAGAGTGTGTTTTATTAATTTTGGGCGTTGAAGCGTGTAGGGTATTACAGCCATTTCAAGCTATGTAATTACAGGTGATAGGTTTCCTCCATTTTAGGTTTTGTTGATGTTTATAATTATGTTACAGGATGAGGTTACAACTATGAATAATTGTATGCTAAACATCATCCTTCGTCTATGTAACTAAATTGTTTTAAATGTTTTATTAGTAGGGTAGAATCTAAGTTAAACTTTTTATAAGGATTGTGTTAAATTAGTTTCAAAGCTTCTGTAATGTATTAGGTTTTAGACTATATTTAACATTTAGTCCTCCTAAAAATTATGATCAAACATTTCCCAAAACATAGTAAACAGTATTGAATCCACACATAGAAAGTCTATATCCCAACAACAATATAAATTATCTATTAAACCATTTTATCAATATAGGGAAACCAAGCAAAAGCACTAGAACAAATATTAAAACCTAATTTTATAAATACATCAATTAAACAACTCAACACGCAGAGTTTAAAACCTAGATTTACAAATAAAACACTTAAAGAATAAACATTACAGGACAACCACAAAGGATCTCAATCACAACCAAGTGTTTAACTTATAAACTCTAAATAAGAAAGATATTTTCAATATAATAAATAAATAAACTATCCATTAAATCAGCAATTAAACAAACCAACGATAACACAGAGTCGTGGAACAAGGATCAAATCCCTTAGAGAGTAAGTCCACATATTGTCAACGTTCCAGAACTACTATCTTATCCCATAAAATATGCATGGCATTAGTTGAAATCTTGCCTAAATCATTAAAATACTTAAATAAAATATACAGTCATCCAGTTAAGTGAAAGAAGGTATCACGATAATCAATCATCTATTGATTTCCACAAAAGAGCAAATTGCTAGCAATCCTGTAAAAAGGATAGGCCAATCTTCTAACGTCGCATATTAGAATTTTCCTAGTGTTGATATAATAATTACCTAAGCCACATTAAATAATTAAATCATAATAAACCACCATCCCTCAATTTCTCTTAAGCATTGGCTAGAATCCTGCTCTTGCTTCTTAAAAGAAATAAATTCAAATAAACATAAAACTTTGAACCATCGAAATTCCATAGGAATGGGTTGCAAGCCTATGTAAAACTATAAAGTTTTTTAGAATATTAAACATAAACCATTAATTAAACACAACCAAAGTATAATTACACCTTTCCACCCACTATCAAAACCTCTTAAGCGTTGGATGGAATACGTTCAAGCCATACCTAAATTAACAATAACCAACCCACCATCGAGTCCCATAAAAGTTGACTAAGATCATATAAGCCATTTAAATGAAATAACTAAAATAACGATAAACCAACATCAAATCCCATATGCGTTGGTTGGAAGCCCTCTTATGTTCCTAAAGGAAATAAATACAATAATATCAACCATTCCAAATAAGCAAGCTAGGTTACCATAATAATAAAACCATTGTCGAAACCATAGGGTCGTATTGCGAGTGATGGAATTTTAACTGTTTTAAGCTGCACTAACAATTAAATGAAGAGCAGAGCTAGGCTTTGCACCTTTGCTTCTATAAAGAAGCAAAATACATTTGAAAACAACAAATATAAATTAATAGTCAATCTTCTATGAAGGTAAAATCCAATTCACATTAACATTTCATAAAACTTACAACATGGGCGTAGACCCAAAATATTCACACCCAAATAATAATTACAAGCAGGAATATCATAGTGCCATTGCGGGAAATGGCACAATAAACATTGAACCCCTCCTTATTAATATAAATACAGTGCTCCCGACAACGTTTGCCCAATTAAGTTTCAGTAATAACAACTACATAGTGCCAAACATGCTCTTAACAACAAAAAACCACAAATTAAACGTAGACATTTATACAGAGACAAACACATCAAATTGTAAAGACTAAATTACGATTCACAACTTTGTTTTACAAGCTAACAACATTTAAAACCATTTACAAAATATCCATTCTCACCATTACTAGTGAAGCTCAAGAATGAACTAGACCGCAATTTCATTTCCTAAATCAAATACATAGTGCTTAAACAAGGTAAAGGTAAAACAATAGAAATACAATTTTAGTGATGTATTTTAGGTAGAATTCCCACCCACAGTCGTTATCCCATTAAAACAATGCCCAAACATGCCATAATTACATTTAAACCCTTGTAAAATATAAATGGAAATCCATTACAAACTACAAACAAAGAACCCTAAATTCTTTCAAAAACCACAATGACCAATCATATGGCTAAAGGACCTTGTGCATGGGCTTACAAGGTAGTGGCTTGATGGCTTATTCACTTCCCACAGTCGCAAGCTGCTCCACCACCGAACCTTCCCCCAAAACCATGGCATTTTAGAGTACATCTCAGAAAAATAAAATACATATAAATATTGTAATCTACAGGAGGAACAACGCTTACCTTAGCATCATCTCAACAACCCTACAGTTCTCTTCCATGCTCTGCCTCTGCCAGTGAAATCTCCAACTAGGGAGCTTGTTCCCCTGTTTAATTTCATCATGAAAATAATGGTTTCAAAACCCTATCTTGGTTTTTAAGTCTGTTTGAGTGTGGAGGGAGCCACGTAGCCATCACATAGCTCCCATTTAATATGACAACTACCATCCACTATAGTTTAAATTTTTACCCGTTTCCTATAGTTTATGCCTTGTTTATTTTGGTTGTGTTTTACACCAAGCCCTTAAACCCTTAGTGTTTATGGTTTAGAACTTTTTTGTGTGCTAGGTCTTTTCCACTCTTTAGTGTAAATTCATAGCATAGGATCAATGACATAACACTTGTGAAACCATGGATACATCATGTATTAGTTAATAAGAACTAATTAAGCCCAAGCCATAAGATTTTCCTTACCTTTCTGTTTGAGTCGTTAGGTATATCCATCCACTCCTCCCCTTTAGAAGCAAAGGTAAGTTGGCATAATCATTCAGTAAATAGGAGTAGGTTGCATAAAAATAACATCCATTATAAACAAGCGATATGAGAACATCATTAAACTAAATAAAGGACCTCAATATTCAAGTACAATAGAACATAAGTAAACAATAATAAACACCATCGTAATAAGAATAGGATGTAATAACCTATGAGAGAAAATCAGAAAAAGGATACAAATATATTTCCTATTACGTTTTTACAATTTCGATATTAAGTATAGATGTCCCTTAAGATCTTGGTAGAGTTAATTACCTTCCAGTTTATTTTTTTTACAGATTTAGTGACATTTCAGAAATTTATCCTTCAAATGTTTTGCTTGTGGTGGAGTAGGTCATTTTGCCTTAAAATATATTTACAAATAAACTTGAGATAGTGACAGTGAAGATCACATCAATCAAAAAGAACGAATGATTACGCATCAATAGGACAAGTCTGAAAATAGAAGGAAATTCCTTAAATAGAGAAAGATCTTATACTATAAGGAATACAATAGTTCATCATAGGAATACAGTAGTGATGATAATTCAAGGGAAGTTATTTTCATTGCATTTGTAGAAGATGAAGATTTAGAACAAAATTACAATTTCTATTCTTTTATCAAGAAGGAATCATCATAAGAGAAGACTCATGAAGACCAACCAAAAACATTGACTAAGTATTTTTTCATTGTTCTTAGAAATTGGATCATGTAGTCCGCTTGATATGAGTAACAATGAAGAAGAATCTACAAAAGTTGACTTGGAAGGAAAACTAATTAGTGTTTTGGAAGAACTGAAGAAGTCAAGAAACAAGGAAAATTCCTTAAAGGAACAATTGTTAAAGGTTGGAGAACAATTCAAGGAGGAAAATGGTTTTCAAGAAACTTTGGAAAAATAGATGAGTAAGGATATTCAAAAACAATTATACTGTGCAAATTAAGTAAAAAGGATGGAAGCAAACAATTTTATACTAGAACCATCACTAGAAGAAATAAGAAATAAAAATGAGCTGCTAACAGAAGGTCTTGTGCAAAAAGATATAGAGATTTCTCACTTGAAGAGTGAAGTGGCTGAAATAAGAAGAGAAAATGAGTCCAAAGATAAAATACAAAATATTTGTGCAAACCCAAAAGAGACAAGGTTTATTTTGGTGCATAAATTAAGAACAAGTTCACTAATAGCACATCAATCTTGGAGAGGATATTGTATAGCCAAATATCACAAACAAACAATTTATAAATTGCCTGTGGTAAGGTAGCATAAAATATATGTGACAACAAATTTATTACAGATACAAATCAGATGAAGTTTGAATAGAAAGTCCAACACATGTATAATAGTTCTTTCAATAATTACAATTTTCCTAGTTACACTAGAAAAAGAAGGGTAAATACATTGAAGTGTTTAAGGTGTAATTATTTTGGCAAGATTGTGAAATATTGTCATACAATGAGATGTTATGATTGTGATGGTTTTGGGCATAAGTCTCAATATTGTATATAAACAATGAAACAACCAAGAAGAAATGTTTCATATTATTAACATTGACAGAAAAATATGGAGGGAAAGGGAAAGCAAGCTTGGACAATATCAAAAAGAATGTGAACACATCAAAAAATGGATAAAGAAAGTTTATCATGCATGTACAATTAAAGTAAACAATTCAAGTATGCCTGAAGGAGCAAATGATTGTTTCCCATCTTACTGACCTCAATTTTTTTTTAATTCAACATGTCATTTGTTAGGAATTCAAGGAAAGTAATAATAGACACTACCACCATAGTGCATTTGAGAAACCATCACACAAAATATATTGATTTAAGAATACATGACAAATATTCAATCTCTTACTATAGAATTATTGATGGAAAAATATTCACGTATGAACAACTTTGTATTGTATGAATGCATTTTTTGCGTAGATACAATACTTTTGAATAATCAAAATTTGTATTATGAAGGAGTTATCATTACAAAAGGAGAAAAGGTACATCTTTTTTGATAAAATATTTGTCGTAGAAGTTGAAAGCAAGATCCTTATCCATCTTACAAAATGAATCTCTAAAGATCAAAATATTTATAAATACAACAGGACATTAGTGGCATACAAATTAGGGGTTGTCACACAAGAAAAGTACATAAGGTTTTGGACACTTCCACCAACACACATTTTTTGAAATTGCCTCAACAGGCATATTGGTTTACCAAATTGAAATCTGCAGTAGCCTTGTAACGAAAAACAGAGTTCAGTATCAACAACACTGGGTATACTAAGGTGTTATTAAGTATCAAGAGATTTCATATCAAAAGTAGTACCACTGGGAATTCATTGAAGATGTTGCACCAAATTGTGCTCCTTTTGTTTTTAAAATCGATCAAGTCGGTTGTTCAATCTGGAAGATTCATCAACATCACATCGATTCACTTATGAATAGGAATACCATCATTCTATATCAGCTTCATCAACCCAAGAATTCTCAAACCTACCTTTCAATCAAGGATGATTTTAAGGAACCATACTTATTTAAAAGTGTATAAATGTTAGCGAATATTACCAATTCTTAAAATGCCAACTATAAAACGATTGGTGATATTTTTCAAAAATTATTTTAATTTCCAAGGATTTTATATCATTTATATAATAATTTGGCGATTTTTAGGGTGAAAAAATTTTACCCCATCAAAATTGGGCGAAACGGGGCTTCAAAAAATGCAAAATGGCGAATCTTTTTTGGGAGAAAAACATGGAAAAATAGCCTAGTGGACTAAAATTCACCCCTAAAATTATCCCTGCTTTCAATTCTACAAGATCCTATTGTTGAGACTCAATTGCTTCAGAAATCCTATCAATGGCTGAATTAAATTGTTGAAGAAGGGTTTCCATTGTGACAAAAGTATGAAAACAACATTGAAACCAAGAAATATTGATGGTTTTTGTCAACAGAAGGTTGTAAGAAGCGCATAAATAGATTCATAAATTTGTTGCCCTCCCTAAGTGAAATGATGCAGAAGTTAAGTGCATTTATGGTTGAATTAATGAACAATAGATGTCAATTAAATTAAGAAGATTGCGCTCGAAGAACAAATCCCACTATATCACATGAATACATGGGTGATAAATGATATATCAAACCTTGTGAAATATTGTTGCATCAAGCATCTCAAATAAGTGTTGTACGCAAATGTTATCTCAAGTTTTTACAAAGTTAAATGATGGATGGAGATTGTTGAACTGTGGTTTTGTCATTGATGTCAAACAAGAAACATGTTGATGATGCCAAAAAAATCATGCAGTCTTGAATACTGTTGAATTGAGGTGTTACATTTAATGATGTCTACCAAGAGGCCATTTGAAGAAATATACAGAAATATGTATGCAAGAATCGACAATGTGCAAGATCCATCGTTTCATGGTTCTCTATATAAGTAAATCATATTTGAATAAGTATATAGAGAATTGAAGAATTATATAGAGAATAAGTGTGCAAGATTCAGATGTGTACAAATCCCATCAATACATGTAACCCATATGCACAAATACCACCAAGTAATTGAACTCAAGTGCACAAAACCCCACAAGGTTGAATTATCAAAAGATGTATGCTAAAAAATATAGAATGAGATGGCTAGCTTGACCAAGAAGTAAGGAAGAAGGAGTGTCACCAATTCAAAGGAACCCCAACTTATGGACACATCCCTTGTGAAAAATACTATAAATAAGAAAGAGATGGAAATGTTGATATAAGCTTGAAGATGAAGAAGATGTGATATTTTGATTTGGGAATCTTAGAATTATTAGGGTATCAATAGATCGTTGATTCAAAAGAAACTTATACAATAGAGAGCCAAATGCATAAAATCATGAAGAAGAGGTGTAGACAGTGCACACATTAGAGAGATAGTCAGCACTGAGATGCGTGAAGGAGACATACAATAAGAGTAGATTGTGAAAGATCGTAGATAACAAATCATTGAAATAGAAAAAAAAAGAAGGTGTCGATTACAGAAGTTGTTGGGATTTAAATATCACAGGTCTCAGTGATCATTGGAAGAGAATATTGTGAAAGATTGCAGATCCCAGAAGTCGCAAATCGTTGATTGCAAAAAGATGCAGATCACAGATCGTATATCACAAAATTCATACTTTTTAACAACATATTATTAATAGGGTGGAAGGAAGGGGTAAGGACATGGAGTTGGTGTTGGAGATTACAAAACATGATTTTTTATCTTCCTTCACATTAGTGCTAGAGAATACAAAACAAGGAGTTGTATATTCATTCCAATTGTTGTTGATAAACTTGGTGAGTTGATGCTCACTATGGAGATTGTAGTCTTCAATCAAGTTTGTTTCTAACTACATCAAATTGGAGATTGCAATATAGTATTTGTGTTGTCTTAGTTTGGTTTTTGAATTCAACAGTTTGGTACTTACGCAGAGGATAGGAGTCTTTATAGGTTGGTTCCTGTAATCAACAAGTTATTTCTCGTTTATGGGATTGGTGTCCCTATCAGGTTGGTTCCTAAGTGAGTTGGTGCTCACATTTTGTAGATTGTTGTATCCCTTTGTATGTATGTATATATATATATACTATACTATACTATACAAATTATTTGTGCACTAGTGTTTCTTATTGTTTTGATTGAAATAGAAATTGGTGCAGAATTTGTTTAAAGTGAAAATTTGTATAATCCGCACTTTATACCAATTCATCCCCCCTCCTATTATAAATAGGAATTCAAATAGATGTACCTTTTGTGAATTTTTAGACAAAAGATCTCACAAACAAAATTAATCCTCACTTAGTTTCACAAAGTTGCAAAGGAAAATTGAGAAGAAATTTGAGCTAATTCAACAGAGAAAAGAAGCTCCAATGGAATAAATTTTCTCATATGTTACCTAACAATATGTTGGTTATCCAAATATATTACAAAGGAGGAAATTTGTTAGCCTTCGGAGGCATTCAATTTTCACACATGTGGCAGCCTTATTTTAGTAAATTTCAAACAGTAGACTTGATTTCGAGTTGTAACTCCTGACAGAACGACATTTAATTGATGGTAGGTGGCATGTGATGGAGTTACATAATAAAAATTAGGAGAGATAATCTCAAGGAGGCACGTTAGTTGACTGTTAGTGATCATCGGTGGTCACTATCAGCCCAGAATGATGAAATCAAGGAAGGTGTGGCATTTAACTAATGTTAATTGATGGTAGGCTCCTAAAATATAGGATTCTAACTCAACATGGCCTAAAATAATGCATAATCATGCATATGTTCCTAAACTCATGGAAGAGGGTGCATGAGTGGATAATGAGGGGAAAAATGATAAAATCAAAGTTTTGGATAATAAAGATGATGAGGACTATGCACCAAGAAGTCAACAAACATGGTATAAGCACTAGGGAAAACAAATAATGATGCATTCCTAATGTTAAGATGGGTAATTTATCCCAACCCGCACCCCCCTCTCCCCCACCCCCCCTTATGAAAAACTTATGTGAGGAAAACCAAAATAAGGCCATGGTAACAAAGACCAAAGGTCACCCTTTACAAAAAAAAACTTTATTTGTCCAAATTAACTAAGGAAAGAGGAAAAAGTGAGCGGGAATAAACCCCCCCTCAAAATGGACATGGCACATAAATAATGAAAAAAGGTATTCACAATGTATTCTTCTTCACTTGAATGATCTGAATGTACTACTTCTTAGTGAGATACTTGGTGAAGATGTTGTAGATTCCTTGATCATGCACCAATTTTTCAATGTAGTGTAGCCAAAATGTATGTGTAGGATTCCCTTTGAACTCAACTTTTGTTGATGGAGCATAATCATATGAATGCTTCTTGATGTGAACACATACTTAATCATATCTGACTACATAATAAAAAAAGGACAAGATATTTTTGCTATCTGCTATTTGAAATGCATCAATGAACTAAACACTGATCAATAACATGTGCAGCTGGATAATGGACAATGTAGCCATGTATCTTGCTTCCAAAGTGATCTGTCGCCTTCTTAATTTCACAATGGAGATTATTAGGATATGAAATAGAAAAATAGGAACCATATGGAATAGAAAACATCAATGCTGAAGTGTCTCCATAGACGAATAGGATCACATAAATAAAAAATGGTGTAGCTAAATTGTATTGGTTGTTGAGTGAACCTACAGGGTCATTAGACTGTGTATCCTTGAACTTCAAACCAGAAATGGTGATATTAGGTCTAGAAATGTGGAATAATAGTCAAAAGAGGGCCAAGTTCATGGAAATACAATGATTGAAATATATGAAAGACTTGGATGCAACTTAAACAAATGACATAGTTTTAGAAACCATGGGTTTCTCAACTATAGAACTTGGGTGTCGGGGAGTCTTTTCTGGATCCAATGGTAGGAAATATGGATGTGCAAGCCATAAAACCAGCTTAGATTTTGCATCAAATTTATATATTTGATTAGAAGGATTAAAATGGACTTGGAAATAGTTTTCTGGAGGCAAGTCAGAAACATGTGAAAAAAAGGGCTGAGAGGTGGTTCGAGTGAACTGTTTTGAGATTCTTCCAAAGGAATTGAGATTTTGAATTCATACATATTAGAATTTGTATCTAAATCAAAAGTATGAGAAGTATAAGAAGGTTGTTTGACTCAAGAACTCAAAACACAAAAAATGTTACCTTGGAGAATAACGTTGAGACAATGTTCTTGGTGAGCAACATGATTTTCTGGTTCTTTCTTTTTTGTGAGATCGGGAACATTAAAGTTATGTTGTTTGAGAAATTGGGTCATGATGTCCAATTTATTCTTCAAACAAGATTTCTCAAAATAAAAATCATTGTTGCAATATCCACACTTTATTCTCTCTTTCTTCGTCTCCATCTTCTTGGATTTGGAATTTCCATCAGCGTAGTTGGAATTCTCTTCATTTGATAGCTTCTTCTCTTTAAATATTCGCTTTTTGTTGGAATTATTGGCTTCACTATCTACAAGTGCATGGTCATTGGATGGTTTGATGGTTCCCACATGAACCAATTTGTGTTGTTCTGTTGTGAGTGACTCTATGAATGCACTCAAGATAGGAATCTTCCAATTCAAAACTGCAAGCTTTGTAACATGGAATGTAGACCAAGGTAATTTTTAGGGACCAAATTTTGCCAATTGGCTATTTTTTGGGTTTTTTTTCAAAAAATAAATTCATTATTTAGTCATTTTTAGTCTATAATATCGCCTATATTTATATAAATAAGTTTTTTTTATCATAATATTTGCCAAAATTTACACGCTTCAATAGTAAATTGTATGTTTCATATTTATTTTTTCATCTACCTATCTATATACATGTTTTTTCAATCCAAAATAATCACCTAGAATACCATACTTAAGTATAATATTATAATCATTAAAAAATACCCTAATGTAGACATAAAAACTCAATACTCAAGGCCTAGTTTTGATAGGATGCACATAATGAATTGGTTATCTTTCTTCTATATGGTACATTACTTGAGCTAGATGACTAGTGACTTAAGCTTGGTGAAAAATCCTTGAATGTGAAACTGCTAGGACCCGATGATATTAACTCATTCTCCAATTGGTGATCCCTTATATCATCTTGTTTTCCAAACAAGGATGCAAGATTGGTACATGCTTCATTTGTAGTTGTTAGACCAAAAAGATGAAATAATAGTTCTTTGGAGATGTTGAAACACAACAATAAATATGCTTCATTAATTTTGTTGAAGTGTTTAGCTTTCTCCATAGCTAAATTTGGATCATTTTTAGTCTCGCTTGTGTCCCTGTAGAGACCTTTACTGTGCAGTACGATCTCCAGCTCAAAATTCCATTTAAAATAGTTGAATGGAGTGAGTAACTGCTCCATTGATTATGTTGGTGTTCCCTTGGTGATAGTAAACCTGCAAAAAATCTTAGCAAAGACACCTTAATTCGATAGTATGGACATTCAAGAGTTCATCACACCTAGACAAACCACTTTGAATGAACCAAAATGACCGTATGCAATTTCCCTAGGAATTATGTGGATACTCCACCACTATTAGTGAAAAACTGGAAGCAAGAACACCTTCAAAACACTTTATAATATTACATTGCTCAACAAATCTATGATACCATGTGAAATTTTATAGAGAAAATCTTACAAGCAAAATTATTTCTCACCTAGTTTCACAAAAATGCATAAGAAAACTGAGCTAATTCACCCAAAAAACAACCTTTATGGAATAACTTGTACTCATAGTTATCCAATAGTATGTTGGCTATCGAAATATATTATGAAGGAAGAAATTCATGAGCCATAGGAGGCATTCAAATTTCACATGTGTGGAAGACTCATTTTAGTAAATTTCAAACGCTAGACTTATTTGCAAGTTGTAACTTTTGATAGGAGGCCCGTTAACTAATGGCATGTGGTGCATGAGGGAGTAACAAGATAAAAGTTGGGGGATTGCCATGTGGTTCATGAATTCTTACGATAAGAGGATTTCCAAGGTTTTATTGGAGATGGATATATCTAAAGGTTTACCGGCTGAAATTGAAATTCTATGTCAGGAGAGAATTTTTATACAAAAGCTCGATTATCAAGGCATCCCCTTCAGATGCAACTGCTGCCGGGAAACAGGCCATCTGAGACTGTCCTGTCCTTCCTTTCAACAAGGTTCTAACTCCCCGGACCGTCATCTTCCTTCTACATGACAGATTCCCCACTCATCATCTCACAGGCATTCACAGGTAAGATTATCCTCGGTTCCTCCGACTTCTGCTATAGGAAATCTTAAAAATGCTTGTTCCCTATTTGAAGATGCATCTGATATTGAATTAGCCTTATTGGACATAGTAGATGTTAGAAGGGGTGCTTCTTTTATTTCAGACTCTTCGCAGGTCTTGGATCACTCTTCCCCTATTAAGACTCTGCCTTGTTTCTCTCCTCGAAGCGTTGATGGAAGATTCTCTCCTCGGAAGGATTTTCCCTATACCCCCTCCCTCAGATCGGGTGATGCTCTACCTTCACCGCCCCTCCACCAATCGAATTCAGACCTCCCTTCTCCCACTTTCCCTTCTCCTTCACCATCACTTGCAACTCTTCATTTCCCTCCTTCTCGGGAAGATGATGTGTTTCCAATTTTCGCAATTGCTCCTCATGTTGACTCTTCTTTACAAACTATAAATCTGATTGGAGATTCTCCCAAGCCCCTCTTCACCAATTCGTACTTTCCTCCTCTTGTTAACACCGTTCCTTCGACTTTGGGTTCTCCTACTCTTAGCCCTGTCTCCACCCCATCCTTTGCAGACCCAGCATTGCAAAAATCTTTGGACATCTTTTCTGATAAGACCCCACTGTCTCCTTCTGTTCTCCCTTTTGATTCAATCCAATTTGAGAATGTCACGATAAGAAGGAAAAAAACAAAATCACCTCCTAATACTATGAATCTTTCCTCCGCCCCTTATGCTCCATTATCCACTGGACTAAAAAACGCTGCTTGTAAGCCTGCTTCTGAAAGGGTCCTTAGAGCTTTGACCCCTCTTCAGTCTGATTCATGATGCTTATTATTTCTATGAATGTCCGAGGTTTGGGAGGTTTATCCAAGAAAAAAATCCTTCGACAACTGTTAATGTCTCTTTCACCTGATATTGTGCTCCTACAGGAGACTATGACCAGTACATACCCAACCCTTTTTTCCTTTTCTAAGCTGTGTCCAGGATGGGAGTTTTGTGCCCTCGGTTCAAATGGTCTCTCTGGGGGAATTCTTTCTCGCTGGAATCCGAAGCTCCTTAGATGTAAATCCTTTCATACTATTGTGGGAATCTTGTTGAAAGCTTCGATTCATGGCTCACCCCTCTCCCTTTCTATCCTTAATTGTTACGGCCCTTATCTTAATCGTGATTCTTTCTGGAATGCTACTACTTCTGGTGGTCTCCTCTCGCTGCCAAACCTTATTCTTGCTGGTGATCTTAATCTTACCCTAAATGCCTCTGAGATCTGCCACACCAAAGCACAACTTGATCCCTTGGGTCCTTTCTTCTTCAAGTTATTCTTAGATCATAATTTAGAAGATGTGCCCCCCTCTTATGCAGGACCTACTTGGAGGAATGGTAGGATGGGGGAAGATGGCATATCCAAAAGACTTGACCGGTATTTGCTATCTGAACAACTCATCAGCTCTCTTCCCAGACATAGGGTTTGGGCCCATAGATGCGTGATTTCTGATCATTTTCCTATTCTGTTTGAATGGATGGAACAACAGAATCCGTGTGCTTTCCCCTTCAAATTCAATCGATCTTGGTTAGGGAATGATTATTTTACCAATATGATACGTACTGAATGGCCACTCATCAATTTGGATGCCACTATGGATGCTATGAATAATATTTCTCACAAACTACGCTTGTTGAAAGAAAAAATGAAGTCTTGGACTAAAGAGGAATCAAAAAAATTGAAGGATAAATCTATATACTTGGAGGACGAAATTAGTACTCTTCTACATTCTTCTCAATTTGCTATATTAAAGGATGAGCAGCGATACATACTGAGTACTCTTAAATCTGATCTTCAAAAACTGTTGGATCATGAACTATACTCTGCAAGGCTTCAAAGCAGAGTTACATGGGCTGTGAATGGGGATGCCAATACCAAATATTTTCATGCGGTGGCATCAGCTCGCAAAAATCAAAATGCCATCTGGAGTTTACAAGATGAAGTAGGTAACTAGATCTCGGATGACCAGAGCATCAAAGCTCTTGGATTTCGCTACTTTAAAAATATTTTTGCTGATGATCATTTGACAAATATCTCTGCTCAACTTAAGGTTATTCATATTTTTCCTTCCTATGTTAGTGGGGAAGGGAAAGAGACCTTTACTCGTTCTGTTAATCTTTCGAAAGTTGAGAGGGCCCTTAAAACTTTCAAAAGAGATAAAGCTCCAGGCCCTGATGGCTGGCCGGTAGAGTTCTACCCGTCTTTTTTTGATCTTCTGGGACCTCTCCTTGTCAATATGGTTGAATCTTCATGATTTTCAGGTAGTGTGGCCTCCTCCCTAAATTCCACCTTTCTAGCTCTTATCCCAAAGGTCAAACTACTCACCTCTTTTGCTGACTTTAGACCTATTTCTCTCTGCAATCTTTGCTATAAGCTGATCTCTAAAGTTGCGGCACTAAGACTCAAACCTTTTTTAGACCCCTCTATCTCTCCATAGCAGTTTGGTTTTCTAAAGAACCGTCAGATCCTAGAACCTATTTCCATTACTCAGGAAGTCCTACATTCTGTCAAATCAAAAAGTGATGTGCCCTCATCCTAAAGCTGGACTTGACAAAAGCCTTTGACAGAGTCAATTGGACTTACATTCGACTAATTCTTATCCTGATTGGGATTCCTCTTGTGGGGGTTAACTGGATTATGGGATGCATTTCTTGTGCAAACTTTGTTGTTCTAGTTAACGGATCTCCATCTACCTTCTTTCCGGTATCTCGTGTAATTAGGTAGGGCTGCCCTTTATCCCCCTTATTATGCATTCTGGTTATTGAAGGACTTAGTCTTATAATTGAAGATGCCAAGAGAAATGAGAAAATAAAAGGCATCAAGATATCACCTCATCTCTTCCTCACTCATTTACTTTTCATAGATGATGTCATTTTATTTGGTATGGGTACTTATGAGGAATGGATAGCATTCAAAGTTATACTTGACATCTTTTGCGAAGCCTCTAGCATGTGTATAAATTCGGCAAAATCCTGTTTTCTACATAATGACTTGGATGCAACCATATTTAATAGAATAACAGACTTCCTTCCTTATAGATCCTCTCCTCTTAATCAAGGTTTCACCTATCTAGGTTATTTTCTCAAGCCTTCGGGTTATCTGGTCAAGGATTGGCACTGGCTTCTATCAAAATTTGAGAAGTGTATCTCTCACTAGACAAATAGGCTCTTATCTATGGGTGGCCGTCTTGTTCTTATTCGATCTATTCTCTCAAGCATTCATGTCTTCTGGATGGCTTTCATTCCAATTCCTTCCTCAATCCTAGACAAGCTCAGAAAATTGATCTTTTCTTTCCTCTGGGGTTCCTCATCAAAGAAAAAACAATTTCATCTCGTGGACTGGCATCTTTTTGCGCGAGCTATTTCCTTAGGTGGCTAGGGAATCAAGCATCTCCCAAGTCTCAGTTTATCCTTGAGACTGAAAAATTTCTGGTATGCACTTAACAGCAAAGGTATTTGGCATT
This sequence comes from Pseudotsuga menziesii, assembly GCA_001517045.1. Classification (NCBI taxonomy): domain Eukaryota; kingdom Viridiplantae; phylum Streptophyta; class Pinopsida; order Pinales; family Pinaceae; genus Pseudotsuga; species Pseudotsuga menziesii. The sequence continues at coordinate 24,722 of LPNX011200886.1, forward strand.
TTCTCCTCACTGTAAAATATATGAAGAAATTGCCTTTGCACTCTTGGCTTAGAAATAAAAATTTCAAGATTCAGAACGCCTCGGTTATATGGAAAGGCTTTCTAAAAACCTTGCCATGGATTGGTAAAGGGATACTATGGCAAGTAGGAAATGGGTCTGATATTCGTTTGGGTGTTGATCCTATTGTTGGTTTGGGCAACTCTTTTTTTCTCCTAGATGACTTGAGAACATATCTCGAAGATTATGGGATTTATACTTTAGCTCAAGCAAGGAATAATACCTTCTTTTCCTTAAATTATTGGTTTACAACAAATGATCTTGATCTATGTGGTGAGTGGAAAGATCTCTCGAAAAACTTTGTTAGAGGACTGGAATACAATAGGATCCGTCTAAATGATCTTCATGATCAGCTCCTCTAGTCTCATAGCAATTTTATTGGTCTTATAACAGCAACTAAAGGATATGATTGTATAATTTTGAACAGTTGTTTGGGGGAGCAGAAACAGGTAATTGCTTCTCTTTGGACTCTTAATATCCCTAAAAAAATAGCCTGTTTCATTTGGCTGTTGGTAAAAGGTCGGATTCTCACTTGGGATCAGCTTCAATCTCGCGGTTTCCATGGCCCGAGCCATTGTGTTCTGTGTGAGAGAAATTCAGAAAATATCCTACATCTGTTCTTGGTCTGTCCATTCACAGTGAATATTTTCTCTTACTTTGCAGACAGTTTTGGTTTTGCTTCTCCCTTAGGCAGCTCTGTCCATTCCTTTCTGGCTCACTGGTTCAGCACTACTGCGCGTTATGTTGTTTTCAGATATTTGCAAATATTCATTTTTTGGTCTATTTGGCTTCTCCGGAATAAGTGTCTATTTGAGAATCAAAATCCTTCTGTTTACTCTATTATCTACAAGGTTGAAAGTTTTCAAAAAGTATTTCCATTTAAGAAAAAATCCCTTAAAAACCGCAATATTGGTCCAAAGCCAGAGATGATCTTTCCATGTGGATTTTTTGATGGGGCTGCTGCAGAGAAAGTTGGGGGAGTTGGTTTTGTGATTTACCTAAATGAAAATCACTATTTCAGTTTTTCTTTAGGCTGTGGATGCAACACAAATACTAGAGAGGAATTGTTGGCTCTCTGGGCTATTCTTAGAGTGAGTTTGATGATGGGTCTCCCCATTCATTTGATTTATGGTGATTCTATGGTTATTATTTCATGGCTCAACGGACTTTTAGCCCTTGATATTCCTTCTCTGATGCACTGGTGTGATGATACAAAAGAAATGCTACAACTCATCCCTTCGGTGATCTTCAAGCACACTTTCCATGAGCGTCACATGCTGGCTGACAGCCTCCCCAAATAGGCCCTGAAATTGGATATAGGACATGGATCTTTCTCTGAATACTTGGATGGAATGGTCATAGAAAATGGCCAATTTGTTCTTTTTTAGCTGCTGAAATTGTTTTTTTTACACAGCACATGATTGTTTCAGCATTGAATAGTCTCTCTTTGTATGTTATTTTTGAGACTTTTAGCCAGCAAGTTTTTCTCAGGAATGTTTGATTGTTGATCACCTCTGATTTCTCAGCATTTTCTGACCTGATATTTCAGGGATGATGAGAAAAGTCTGCTATGATCAAACTTTCTGTCTTTCTACTTACTGGATGCTTTCAAAGGAATGATCTTGTTTGCTTAAGTTCTGATGGATCCCTTACTATTATTTCTCTCAGAAGAAAGATGTAAAAAGTTTAATATGTCTTTTGATTCCTATGAATAACAAATACTCATATTTTTTCCTCTGAAAAAAAAGCTAAAAGTTGGGAGAGAGAATCTAATGGAGGTGCATTGGTTGACTATGAGTCCAAAATGATGAAATCAATGATAGTGCACTAATTAAATGGTAGATAATGGTAGGCTCTTGAAATCTAAGAGATTGACCTAAAATCATGCATGAGGGCGTTATGTTTCTAAAATGATGAATAGGGCCATAAGTGGATAATGAGAAAATGATAAAAACAAAGTCCTTAATAATGAAGATGAGGGACTTTTACAAGGATTTTCACTATAATCCAAGAAAAAAATTTCTTATTGATTTTTTTCGACTGGGGGGAAATATTTTCGTTTACGAGTTATCATTTAACTCCTTGAGCGGCGACGCGCTCCTCCTCTGAGTCTGCGTTTTCAGTTGCTTAGGGTTCTCGCTTCCTGGCCACCCCCATGGCTGCGCCTGGGGGAGGGCTCTCTCCTTCCTCGCCTCTCTCAGCCGAGGAAGCCTTCAGGCACCTTCTATCTGCTCCTGGGATCAAACCTGCAGCGCCCTCCATCCCTAAATTTATAAAGAAACTGGATGTTGTTCTGGAAATTGATCTCCCGATTGATCAGCCTATCAAGATCGCCCTTGCCCTTGCTGAATGGGGCCTGGTAGGGCAGTTCATGGGGCTCTGGCCCTCTACGAAAACCACTGATGATTGGATACAAAGGAACTGGCGGCCTCAGCTTAAGAACAGTGTTACCTGCTACCCGGTTGGACGAGGATTCTTCATCTTTGAATTCATTTCCAAAGAAGATCGAGATCTCGTCTTCAGAAATGGGCCGTACTTCATGGGGTCCCAAGGGCTGTACCTCAACAAATGGACCCCGGACTTCAACGCTGAAGTAGATGTCCCAAAGGAAGTGCCAGTGTGGGTAAGACTTCCAAACCTCCCAGTACATTGCTGGAACCCTCAAACCCTCGAAAAAGTGGGGAACACCCTTGGGAAATACATAGACACTGCTGAGAATAAAGGACAGTACTCTTGCGCCAGGATTTGTGTGGAGGTTGATCTGGAAGCTAGGCTGCCTGAAGCAGTAAAGCTGAAAGTCGGAGACTGGCATCATTACCAAAAGCTGGATTACGAGCAGCTCCCGTTCAAGTGCCGGCATTGTCACGAGCATGGCCACTTCCAGAGAAATTGCCCCCAAATCCAAGCCAATGATGAAGAAGAGGGCTGGCAAAAAGTAAAAAAAGGCAAACTCAGCAACAAAAATCATGAAAAAAAGTCAGGAAGTAGCATGCAGAATCTTCCTTCAAGCTCTTCCTTTCAGGAAGCTATCAAATCAACTCCTATTGTCATTCAGGAAGAAGACCCAGGAAAAAGCAGCAAACCTGCAGAAAATCAGGTCAGCGATCCACATAAAGGAAAAGAGGCCGCGCCCCATATTGAAGAACCTTTGGAAATGGGGGAAATCCCTCACCCAAGGGAAGCCTCCCCCACTGATCCAGCCAGTCCTCTCAAAAACTCCATCGAAGAACCTCTTCAGCTAGAAACAGATCGAGATGAAGAGTCAGATGAAGGGGACTCCTCATGCAGTCTACCATCGGTCCCCTTCAAAAATCCAAGAGGTCGAAAGTCAAAAAAGAAGCAAAGAGAAGAAGCCTCCTACTTAGAGATCCTTGAAGGGTCACAAAAAACGCTGAAAGGGCTCATGAACACCAGATCAAAGAAAGGAACTGGCCCGGCCTCCAAAGGGGCCACCCCCCCCCACCGTTAGTAATGCACTACATCTCCTGGAATTGCAGAGGTCTAGGGTCTTCATCCAAAGAAGAAGCTATGAAAGATCTGGTTCGAATTCACAACCCTGAAATTCTGCTTGTCCAGGAAACAAAAATGGAGGAAGCTGCTGCCCTCCAAGCTGGGGAAAAATTCTGGAAAAAAGGCACTGGAATTGCTATCAACTCTAGAGGAGCCTCTGGAGGCATAGCAACCTTCTGGGACTCCAATCTCTACACTCTTGAAACTGAGGTCCATGATCTCCACTGGATCTTTACCAAACTCCTCCACAAACCATCGGGGCATCTGGTAAGTATTTTCAATCTCTATGTTCCTGTTCTGCATTCGGGAAAAAAAGATTGTTGGAAAAATCTAGAATCTTTCCTCAATCAACAGCATCTTGATAATATTATTGTAGCTGGCGACCTGAATGTTACATTAGCTGCAAGTGAGAAAAAAGGTGGATCGCTGGTCAGGGATCCCTCACGAGAATGGGTGGAGGATATCATCCTCGGATGGGATCTCCTTGACATCAAACCAGCTAGAGGGAAGTTCACTTGGTCGAATAAGAGAGCGGGTCCGGGTCATGTGGCTGCCCGGCTTGACAGGTTTCTTGTCCACTCCTCCTTTCTCACCCTTGGTCTTTTGGCCTCATCCAAAATCCTTCCTCACTGTACCTCGGATCATAACCCCATCCTGCTTGATCTGTCTCTAGCCCCAAATCTCGGCCCAATCCCATTCCGCTTCAGCCCTCTGTGGATTCAGCAAGAGGGTTTCCTTCAAGTTGTCTCTGATTCCTGGAACGCTCCTATTAAAGGATCCCCCTCCTTCATTTGGGAGTCCAAGCTAAAAAGACTCAAATCAGATCTGAAAAAGTGGTCAAAACGGCTCACCACACCCTCTTCGAAAAGAAAAGCTACCCAAGTTGATTTGGAAAATCATCAAAGCCTTATGGAAATTTCAGATATAACCGAAAGCATGCTTAGAAAGGAAGAGGAGCTCCAGAAAGTCTTCTTCTCAGCATGTAGATTTAGAGGAGGAATACTGGAGACAGAAATCCCGAAATATGTGGCTCCTGAGTGGAGATAAAAATACCAAGTATTTCCACAAACAGGATAAGGCTCGAAAAAATCACAATGCAGTCTCTGAAATCAACTATAATGGAGTCCCGATCAAAGATTTTGAGGGTATCAAGCAAGCTGCCCATAATTCCTTCAAAGAGTTATACACAGCCCCCATCGAGGAACCGTTAGACACCAACGCCCATCCCTTTGACCTTATCCCCTCCCTCATCAATCAGGAAGACAACAACCTTCTCACAGCTCCAGTTTCTATGAATGAACTTAAAGAGACCCTTTCGCTTATGAAACCGGACAGTGCACCTGGACCGGACGGCTTCTCCACTAGATTCTTCTCCAGCTGCTGGCCGATAATAAAGTATGACCTTCTTAAAATGGTGCGGCACTCCCAATTAACTAACAGGCTGGGAGGAAGCACCAATTCATCCTTCCTAGCTCTGATCCCGAAGGATAAAGGTGCCAACAACTTCAACCGCTTCAGAACGATCTCCTTGTGCAACACAGGGTATAAGATCATCACCAAGATCATCGCCTCCAGAATTAAAAGAATACTGCCCAAAATTATCCCTGATAATCAGGGTGGATTCATCAAGGGAAGGAAAATCTTGGACAACATCATCCTCGTTCAGGAAGCAATTCATTCCAGCTGCCAGAGAAAAGAAAAAGGTATGATCGTCAAACTAGACTTAGCAAATTCCTTTGACCGTGTCAAGCATGATTTTCTGTTTGATGTTATGGCCAAATTTGGGTTCTCCTCCTCCATTATAAACTGGATAAAAGGATGTGTAGATTCTCCTTGGATTAGCCCTCTGGTAAATGGACGCCCCTCGGGCTTCTTCAAAGCATCCAGAGGACTCAGGCAAGGATGCCCGTTATCCCCTCTTCTTTACGCCATTCAGGCCTCTGTTCTCAGCCTTCAACTTAACCTCTGCCAGGACTCCCAAACGATGCCTGGTCTCCGAATAGTGCAAGGTGTACGGAGCATAAACCATGCTCAATTTGCTGATGACACTCTGTTATTAGGAGGGGCGAGCTCTCACTCCGCTGAATACTTTAAGAATGAATTGGAATCCTACAAAACGGTGTCTGGAAGTCAAATTAACCACCATAAAAGCAAGATATTCAGCTGGAACTGTTCAGCTATAGAGCTCCGAGGTATAACCAGAATTCTTGAGATGGAGGGCACAATGAGCTGGGAGACCTTCCCCTACCTGGGTATTCCCATCTGCAAACACAAGCTCAAGTCAGCCTTTTGGGATAGCATCATAGATAAAATTAAAATTAAAATTCAATCTTGGGGCTCTAATTGGCTAAATATCGCAGGTAAAACCGTTCTTTTAAAAGTTGTCCTAAATAGTATGCCCATATACCATTCCTCCATCATGCTAGCTCCAGCGCTGGTCATTCATAAAATGGAAAGTATGCTTCGAAAATTCCTGTGGGAAGGAGGCAAGGGGAATGAGAAGAAATTCCACTTGATCAGCTGGAAAAAGATACAAAGGCCTCGCCCTGAAGGAGGGCTGCAAGTCAGAAGTCTCTCCTCTCAAAATCTAGCCCTTGGTGCCAAACTTCTCTGGCAGATTGTCTCCGGAAAAGACAGTTGGAGCAAAAGAGCTTTAAGGAAGAAATACTTCCCCGGTCCAAGGAAAAGATGCTTGGATAGGCCTCCACCCAGAAGAAATGGCTCTCTGATTTACAAGATGTGCCTTAAAGCCCTGGATCCTTTCCGAAGTAACCTTTACTGGATCCCGGGGGATGGCAAAACCATAAGAGTTTGGGATGACTCTATCATGGNTCGGGGGATGGCAAAACCATAAGAGTTTGGGATGACTCTATCATGGGAGATACCCCTCTTGGGTCCTGTAGGGAAGTGGAGCAAATCAGAAATTGGTTGTTAAACAAAGGTATCAACTTGCTTTTGGATCTGTCCCAGTGGGAAAACAATAGATGGACCGGCTGGAATATAGGCAACCCCCCTCCGGAACTCGCTGCTGAGCTGGATGTGCTCTTAGTCCTTCTCCAAGGCAAATCTCCTGTCATGGAAGGAACTCGGGATAAAAGAGGTTGGGGAAGCAGTTCAGGCTCCTATTCCTCTGCTAAGGGGTACAAGAAATTTCAAGCTACTACTGGTGTCGTTCCTAACCCAGCAATCTGGAATCGACTGTGGGACAACTGCTTCATTCCAAAAATAGATATGTTCTGCTGGACCATGGCTCACAACAGTATCCTTACTGGTGAAAATCTCAAAAAGCGAGGGATGGAAGGTCCCTCACGTTGTTCCCTGTGCAAAATGGAGGATGAAACAGCTGACCACCTCATCGCAAGCTGCAATTTCTCCAAAGAAGTCTGGTCCCTAGCCTTGAGGATTAACCCAAGCATAATTCTCCCGCCCTCTATCC
>LPNX011200895.1:0-27466 GCA_001517045.1 Pseudotsuga menziesii
AGGTACTGACTGTGAACTACTAGATGGAGTACCTACGGGATTATTCTGAGTCCCTGTCTGCTTCTGTGGAGTGTAGGGGTGGTAAGGGATACCCCCCTCTTGTTCTTCGGTGGTGCTAGGGCTCTGTTGTCTAATACTGTTTGAACTGTCTTCAAATATAGGATATCTAAAATCTACTTTATACTTCTTTCCACTACGTGTTCGTCCAATGTCATCAAAATCACTTTCAAACTCTTGTGACATTACTAGCTTTACTTATTCATCTGAGACTAGATCCATTGTTCCTTTTTCATATAGCAGCATCTTAAGGGACAAGTTTAGAGATCTTAGGTACTTACCGCGATATCCTCTGAAGAAGTATCGTTCGGCTGCGCTGAAGCTCTTTCTCTGGTCAACTGCAAACTCTGTAACGTATCCTTCTAGCACACTGGTAAGCCAGAAGTCCACTGCTCTCGTAATCGGATTGTCAAGGTTCTGTACAGTCTGAATCAGCTCCGGTGTCCAGACGATGTTTCTTTTCTTCTTGAATGTGTTCCTATCTATCAACTTGGATAACCAGTCGAAAATCTCGTTTCTGTAGGTTACAAAAAATATAGCGTGTATGTCTGAAGCGATATGCTTCTCTAGCCAGGCCTCTGTGCTTAGTCTCGGACTCCTATTCTCTTTCTTGGTGAACTCCCTTAAGTCTGAATCCAGCCACTGGTGAAACTCTTCTCTCGTAGGATGCCAACAGAACATTGACTCCCAGTTGTTTAAACCGGCAACGGAACCATTTGTTGATTGCGTGGGCAGACCCGGGTTTACTATAATTAATCAACAACACCCCAAACTCACTGGCCCTTTCGGCAACAGACCGCGAAGCGATCTGAAGTCTCACCCGAAGTGAATCTAATGGGTTGGCCAAGACTCAAGTGTCTTGGACCAGGTTCTGCACATCCTACTTCTTCTTTCTTACACCTGCACGCCACTAGATCAACTAGCTCTGCGCATCGCACATCCCCTTCTACTTGCAGCGCTTCTACCCGTGCGATGCTTAACCCTGCGCAAGTCGCACGATTTCCTCTCGCGTTGCACAACTTCCACTTACTCACAATATTTCCAACCTTATCGCATCTTTGCGCACCGCGGAACACCTAACCTCTCCTCAACGCTAAGCCCTCAGCTCGCAGTATCGCGCACCGCAGCTCCTCTGCCGGTGCGATATCGCCTCTCTGCGATATCCTACCGCTACAACTTTGCGCTCTTAGCGTTGACTGTGCCTATGTGCGAAACTCTCCTTCTCAGAAGTTATATTGTGATTAAATGGTCATTTAGAAACAGACGTAAAGGAGTCTTTTAAACAGCCTACTAAAATACTTCAACTTATCTCTATCTTCTTGTATTATCATGAGCTGAACAATACATACATTCACTTACTGCAACTAACATTACATGCATAATAACCAGTAACAATAAGCAAATACAATCACATTCATACAACACATAACACGCAGATTTAACGTGGTTCACCCCCAGGATGGGAGTTACGTCCACCAAACTGTGCTTCTATTATATATCTTGAGGGAAGTTAGCACAGTCTGTTGCACTGCATATGTAGCGCGAGATCTCTTCTAGATATCTGGTCTATCTCTATCTCTATGTTGCCTTTCTTTCAATATATCCTTCCCTCTCTGTCCTCTCTGTGGATGGTTACATCCAGACTCAAATGACTCACAGACAAGCTAGGTGTCTGGATCGTTACAACGCAGTCTGTCTGACTGATTCCTGAGTCTACAAAATTATCAACTGACCAACTAACTAACTGACTGATTAGCTAACCTTTACAATACAAAAATGCAAGCTTTTATAGGCGGCCCGAAGGTCTCGCCATTACAACACTGTGGGCATGTCCCAACAGTAAACCCAAACCCTAAATAGTGACAGTCGTTCCTCTCTGTCCTTGAGGTAGCCGCTTCCCGTCACACCACAGCTCTCTGCAGTCTTCCATGCTTCTCGGCACTAACCATGGGTACTATGCACCGCTTCTCTTTCTGTCCTTCGCCTTCAATGCTTGAGCCTCGTTGCTCCTTCTTCTTTATGAGGGTCGTTGAGCCCTCCTGTCTTCCGTCGCTGCCTTCAATGCAGTGGTTGAGCTTTCTTCTCTCGGCCGCTCGGGTACCGTTGCCTTCTTTGACTTTTCTATCCCAAAAGTCATGGTTTCCGGCTCTGCTCTCCAGCTGGAAACGTGCTACGGCGTCGTAGCTCTGCCTTGTCCTCTTTCCACCAAAACTTATCTCTTTCCGCCAAAACTAGCAGCTTCTTCTGTAGCTGCGAGACCCTACTCCAACACTCAGCCATCAGAATGACTCCACATTCATGTCCTTCTTTACTTGTAGGTAATGGCATATTAATTTTCCCTACAAGACAAATTATTATCATGTTTAGAACCATTTCATACTCATTAATTTTATTCACATGAAATACTTTCAATATATTGATAAAGATTTACTTAGTTATGTACAGATATTGACCAACCGATTTATCATAACCCATTATAATCTTATGTATTGATATGAAACCCTATATCAGTCCAAAAATTCATTTTATGAAATAAATATATAGTCCCATGTTCATATCTCATGAGGTAAGCATGAAGCCCTTTATCTAGCCAATCATGTAGTCTTATGTTCACAATTCATGAAACAATCATGATTCCCTAAAATCATGTCTTATGAATGATGTTTTCAACCTTGTATCATTTCTACATAAGTCTTATATCACTCTTTATATCATCTCGCAAAATTTGGACTCGTGAGATTAATAACATTCCAATAAAGATAGGAACAACAATGTATATGCTAAACACAATTCCAAGTCTAGGAATACGGATTGTAATAAAACAAAATCTGATTTTACAATAGCATATGATAATTAAATAAGCATGCAGCCCAACATCAATCATGTCCATCATTCATATCTCATGAATCAATCATGCAACTCTATATTTATGAAACAATCATGCAACTCTATATTCATATCTTTATGAAACAATCATGCATCCTTTATATTCATAATCATGCATGCTCTATATTCATAATTTATAAAATAATCATGCATGCTCTATATGATTGTAATGAAACCATTCAAACGCATATATATCTAAATAGCATATAATAAAAAATTTGGGTACTTATCTTTTTATTGTTTTGCATGCTCCCTCTTGATCTCTGCTTCCTTGCGGAGAATACTGTAGTCCCTCAGTCTTGATCTCTTTTCAAATTTGAGTGCACGCAAGAGGTAGCAAGTCTCTGTATGGCAAAACTAAATCCCAAGAAAAAATTCTTCCAACGATCATCCTCTGCTTTGGATGAGATCTCAAATCTATGAGGCTCTCATTATACACAAGATCCATTAAATAAGGATAATATCCAACTTACATCTCTTGGGGTTGTTCCATCAATTTTCCCACTTTGGGAAAACGGTCATAACACAAATTCTGAGAATTTCATCTTCCAATACCTGATCGTATCTCTCACACAGTTGTGTAGTTTTTAAATATTCTTGTGAGTAAGTGAAATTGGCCCATTTCGGAAGTGGATTTTCAACCGTTTTGTCTGATTCCTCACTGAGTGATCAAAAATTCTCCACAAAATTTATCTCCTAAAAAGTGATGAAAATGGTGCATGTTGACTTGCTCTTTAATTTTCCCTACATAAATATTCCTCACTCACTGAGGTCAAGTAAACATCTAGATCATTCTCCTCAAGAATGATTCACACTCTAGCCTTCAATTTGGAAATATATTCAAACTGGTCTTCCGACTGGATGGAGATCGATGCCATGGCTTCAATCTCTTTGCTCAATACGTATCAAGATTGCATAGGCTATAGTTGCTTGCGCAAACTAAGCTCTTCTGATAACATGTTAGTGATTGAGCAAATATGAAGAAACTTGAACTTTAAAATTTTAATCCATAATAATTGTGCATATAAATCTCATCAATAATCCAAAGACATAAATCAAACCATAGAACATAGGATATACCCTGGGAAAACCTTCTACTGATTCAGAGGATAAAAAACCTAGCAAACGATCTAAGAGTATAATAGATTAGTAGCAGAGAATGATTACAACACAATAGAAGATTGCTTTCATTGAGAGCACCAGAGAGAGCAGATCGAATGGAACTTTCCAAGTGCATAGCACTTTAATAACAAGTCAAATTAGGTTTTACAACAAAAATAGAATGGTTTCATGTAGCAACAACTTGTTAACACTTAGAGCACCGATCCATCTTTAATCATGCACCCCATACTGATCTGGTGTCAAGTTGGCACTCCATAATTATATCCCACAAGAAGATATGTACCTTCCATTAATTAACTAACTCTAACTGAGTTGTTAACTGAGCTGAACATAATGGTACTACATGCAACTGAATGTAACTGAGTGTAACTACATACAACTAAGTGTAACTGAACTGAACTGAATGTAATTGAACAGTAACTAAATGTAACCGAACTGAATGTAACTGAATTGAACTAAATGTAACTGAACAGTAATTGAATGTAACTGAACAGAACTAGTGCTTCTCCATCAGTGGTTATTTCCAACAATCACTTGCATAAATTAAGGAGTTGATTCCTTAATTAACTGAACTTGTTTACCATAACTAATACTCAACTGATATCTAATCAATTCGAGTTTACTTGGTGGAAACATATGCAATTCGATTTCTCTCTATTTCTCTGTGCTTAAATTAAATATCGTTGCATGGTCCATATGTGTTTTCATGAAATAATCATCTTTATCATATCATACTCATAAGATCGTTTCCAAACCTATGATCATATGTATTTCCCCAGGTCATATAGTCACATGCTAAAGTAAATCACTCTAGGGGTAGCTAATCCCTAAAGGAGACTTGTAGCACCTGTTGACCATGACTAGCCATACATCACATGGTATATCTACTTTACATAGTAAAGTACACCACCTCACAACAAGAGAATATTTGTAGAACTTGATATTACTCACAAGTCTATTGCATCACCACCTCAACCATATGAGGATATTTGTAGGACTACATAAGTCTACTACATCACCACCTCAACCATATGAGGATATTTGTAGGACTACATAAGTATACTGCATCACCACCTCAACCATATGAGTATATTCGTAGGGCTACACAAGCCTACTGTCCACCTCAACCATATGAGGATATTCGTAGGGCTACATAAGCCTATTGTCCACCTAAACCATATGAGGATATTCGTAGGGATACACAAGCCTATTGTCCACCTCAAGCATATGAGGATATTTGTAGGACTACACAAGCCTACTGTATTTATAGTACTCACAATACTTTACAACATCTCCACCTCAATCATATGAGGATATTCGTAGGACTACACAAGCCTATTGTCTTGATATTACAAGACTAGAGAATGACTCCCGATGTTGTAATCTCGACAAGCTTAGGTGCCTCTGCACCTAGGGCATATGTGACAACAAACCCATAACCTTCATCTCTTTCAACTTTAACACTCCCAAAGGTCCATGTGTTAAAGTTGAAAAGCATACAAAGATAATAAATAACAACAATAGTAAATCTAACTCAAAGTACAAAGAAAACAAATAAGATAACCCACTAGGAGAGTTGAAGCCTTCCTTATACTTAGTAATATTTTTTTAGATCATATCTTGTCTATTAAGAGACAAGTCACTACAAGAACAAAGGACACTCCCAAGAAAGAGAATAAATTCAATTACTTTAGTTTTATTCAACTATTGTAGCAGTCAAGGTAACCCAATTGACAAGCAATGAAACCCAAATTATTGGAGCAACATAACAAGAAACACCAGGCCATAAAATATCAGGTAATGATGACATTCCACACACAAACCAAATATTATATTGCATCCCATACAAATCCCATGGCTTTCTTTAGCACGTTGTGAGATGTTTGGGGCTGCTAAAAGAAAGCATAACCCTGTTTGAGTGGAATAATATCTTTGTTGCACTATTTGAGTGTTTGTGTCTGCTTGAAGTGAACCATAAGGAAACCCAAATTACTGGAGTAGCAGACCAAGAAACAACATTCCATAAAATATTAGGTAATGATGACATTCCACACACAAACCATAGCTCAGTTTGTATCCCATACAAATCCCATGGCTTTCTTACAGCTTAGCACACTCAAATAGTGCAGCAAAGATATTAGTCCACTCAAGTATGAACCATGACCAAGAAATAACAGTCCATAAAATATCAGGTAATGATGACATTCCATACATAAAACATAGCTCAGTTTGTATCCCATACAAAGCCTATGGCTTTCTTGAGTAGGTTATGATTTGTTTGGGGCTACTAGAAGAAACCATAACCATGTTTGAGTGTTTGGGTCTGCTTGAAGTGAACCGTAAGGAAACCCCAATTACTGGAGCAGCAGACCAAGAAACATCAGTCCAAAAAATATCAGGTAATGATGACATTCCACACACAAACCATAGCTCAGTTTGTATCCCATCAAAAACCCATGGATTTCTTACAGCTTATCACACTCAAATAGTGCAGCAGAGATATTAGTCCACTCAAGTCTGAACCATGACCTCCTAAGCTGGGTTGTGACCTTCTTGGTGCTTCCTGAAATGAATAGTGACCTTCTTCGGTCTTTTTGAACTGAACTGTGACCTTATTGGGGATGACTATACTAAACCATGACATGTCTGAACTTGCTTGAGTAGGCTATGATTTTTTTGGGGCTGCTATAATCAAGTCACACCCATAACAAACATAACAAAAGGGTTAAGGTACCACACTATGAGGGGGCGCTAGCATAAGGAGCAATTAAGGGTCAACATAAGATCAAGACTCAACAAGAGGGGTCATGACAAGTGGGAAAACAACCCCTACACCAACAAGCCCAAGGTTTGTCAAACAAGCTGGAAGAATAACTATTTTTACCCATAGGACCAAGGTGTCCCATCAAGGTGGGGAAACAACTCTTTTACCCACAAGACCAAGGTGTCAAACTTTTATATCCTCTCTCAAGGTATATAGTCCATAAGTGTTCTATACCACAACGGTAAGTTTTATCATCACCATATAAGGAAGGTCCATACCTGGCAACCGTAAGTTTTATCATCGTCATTTTGGTTTTCCCATCAACCCTTCCATATTCTAATTTCTCAAACCAAATGCTTCTAAAATTTTCATGAGGATGCGAATAAAATTTCCACAATTTTAGCAGCAGAAAAAAGCACATGAAATTAACATCTAAACAGAAATATCTTCTCTTGTATTTAAAGTGTGTTGAACAGTTAGAGAGATGTATTCAAAAACCTAACAAATAGGCATCAATGCAACTGTAAGAAAGGCCAAGAATAATGTCTACAAATAGGAATCGCAAATAGGATTTCACAATCGGAGTTTATCAAGCCAAGAGATGCTAGCTAGAGACTAGTTTTATGGCATCATAAGGTGTAGTAATACATAAGAACACGTTCTCACTACTATATTTTGTTATCTTTTTTTATTTTTGTTTTAATTGAAAGAGGGGTAGCTCAGCTTTGTAAGTGGGTTGAGTTACTTTATTGATGGGTTAAGAGTCGGTTGAGAAGCAATTCAAGGAGGTTTTGTGGAGGATTCTTAGAAGGAAGTTGGGGGTGTTGGATGTAACAAAAGCCATTTGTGATATCCCAAACCTGTATGGACTAATTTTTTCCCATGATTTGTTAAAATGTCTAAGGAATTGTTGAACTTTACTTTTGTGGCTTGTAAGTGTTACCCAAATTGATTGCTATGGTATATGTATAGAACTTGGGGAAGAGCTTAAATTCCATAATTTCATCTAACGGTTGTAGCTTTAAGTTGATTCTTATTATAATGTTCATAGTGTGATAGAATTGCTAGTTCATATATTTAACCGAATAACATTTTATGTGGTAACCCTTACAAACTATAAGAGGAAACACTATGATTTAACAATTTAACAATTTATGACCTATTACAAGACAAAAAGTGCTAAACAAATATATGAGAAAAAGTCGGAATTAGAAAAGGCAGAATGGTTGAAAGCTGGGAGTATATAGGTCCACCCCCTTTGGGTTTTTTGGATGGATCTGCTAATCAAAGCGCTAGAGAAAGTGGTGCAGAAGGAATCCTCCATATATCATATCAACATAAGGGCATATCTGAGTGTCAATTGGGTAAATTAATAATTCGGCTTAAGGAAGCTAGTGTATAAATAGATGACTCTAGATCTATAGAAATGGATAGAGGAAATACACATTTACGGTGACTCTAAACTAGTTATTGACGGGATGCCAAGAACAAGGGAACAAAGGAGCATAGGTCCATATGGAATATTCAACATGCAGCAAATTTAAAATCCAGATTCCAGTCAATCCATCTTCATCATATGACAAGGAACATAACCAGAAAACAGATAGATTGTCCAAACAGGCTTGCAATAGACCGAGAGGTTCTCTACTAGTTCCATCATCTCAGGGTGGGCTTGAGAATGCCTTCTGTCTGAGAAGATAACTATATGATCCTATGATGAAACCATATGAGCATCATTGCATGTTGTTTGTATGCCTTGTATCGACTCTTTAGTTCTTATGATGTATGGGTGTGTTGTTTTGGTGGTATATCAGGATTCCCTGAGGTCTTTCATGACTGGATACAATATTACTACTTTATTTTAAATTACGGAAAGAGCTATGGATTTAGTTTCTCTCGATAAAAATAACATACATACATGCATACATACATACATATGTATGTATGTATGTATGTATGTGTGTGTGTATATATATATTCTTTCTTAAATCAAGTTCCTTTTGGGTAATGTAGTTCATTGTACAACCAAGATTTTGATACCTCCATGTAAGGAAGATAAAGGTTTTATTTAACAACCTCAAGAGAGATCAGAAAGTGCAAGGGCTTCTAGACTAGCTTCTGCAATGAACCAGAAGCCTGGGAAAGAGAGACTAAAATTAGAAAAAAAGGGAGAATCTACAAGATGCATGGATTTTAAATATTAATTGTAAATGCATAACTTCCTGAAGAAAAGTCTATACGTTGTTGAGATCATAGAATCTACACATGGTATTCTTGGCTCAATTATTTTCTGACTTCTCATCAAGGAAGGAAAAGAACCACATATCTTGCCCAATTTATGCCATCAAGCATGTTATGCCAAGGATAATTTGTTCATTTCCACTTGTAAGTGTTGGTAGCAACAGTCCATATTTCAATGATTGCATCCTACAAAGAAACACTTGGGGTAAGCCCTACATAAAATTGGAGTTAATGAGAAGCTGCAGAAGCAAAAGGAAAAAATCAGAAATATGATGGCAAAATGTAAAGATAACATTAATTTCATCCATCAAAAGAACATAAATTTTCACATAGAGAATTTTTTGTTATTTTGTGTTTACCCGGGAACTTTAAGAACATAAAAAATTAAAACCTAATATCCAGTTTCTTTTTTCTTTTTCAAAATTGTTTTCCGCGTTAGAAAATAGTTGCAATTAAGGAAAGTATTTCCAAGAACTGAGAGGATATATTTTTCAAAGTTTTGGTACACAAATCCTGGTTCTAAAGCTAAGTTATATAAGTTGGTATACCTTTTATGGTGTCCATACATACAGTTCAAAGATCTAGAATTTAAAAAAATGAATAGTAATTATTCAACCATTTTTTCCAAGTAAATATTCCAAGGAAAAAACCCATGCATTTCCCCTCAATTCAAGGATGTTACATAGGGAAAACCCTAGATTCTTCAGGGCACAAGCCCAAGTCAACAACAATGCTCAAATTGAATACAACAATATATGCATTATGAACTCAACATGTCAATAACAGGAAATAGCACCTGAGTGGGGAAGATAACACTCCATCTGACATCCACTTGGGATAGACCCAATTAATAGTAATTGTTCGACTAAATCGTCTACAAATGTACTTTTAATTTTTAAGGGGGTGTTATCACCTATCATGTCTGAAATCTGGCCCTATTCTCACCATCCCTGAATCTCGCTCCCCTATCCCTGAAACTTGATTCAACAAAAACAGTCATTGCGATCTCTAAAAACTCAAAATGGTATGTTAAAATGAAACTCACTATTCTGGTCATTGACAAATCACATATAAAAATCACATCATCAATCAAACCCCCAGTTTTTAAAATATAGTATAGATTGAGATTATGCCATTTCCATATTTATTAGGTCCTTTCCATTAAACAAATAATTGTTTGCATAGGCATTTTGCTGTAATACCCCAGTTTTGACCCCATGGTATTGAAATTCTACGTGATGTATATATTATATTTGAATAATGGCAAGGAGCTCAAGTCCAAGGCCCTTCCATCAATTAGGTGTTTTGTGTATAGGTGATCAAGGTCGATGCCTATGGTTATGGTGCTGAGTCAGACACTGTATATTTTGATGTATCATGTAACTATGAAATTAATAAAATATCACAACTAGTTATGGGATTGCAACGTTAAAGAGATGGGGGCATGATTTCACAAGGAATAGGGAGGGGAGTTAGTCAAACTCCTGAGCCAATAGGGTGAGACCTGATGTCAATGGGGGAACCCATGAACCCTCAGTTGCCTTTTTTTCCTCTATCCTCAATCGTTCAATTCTTCCAGAAGAACAGTTGAGGCAATTAATTCCTTGGGAAGAGAAAGGCATGGTAGTTTGATTGTGTGTCTAAGAAAGCCTACAAATATTCAGTCTAGGAAGCTGTGTTCTTACTTATGAAGAAAGAAAACCTTGGATTGCGTGCCCAATCCGTCATTTTCATGGTTTGTACTGAACGTTTTGGGTTGATCTTCCATCTCATGGGAATTTGGGGATTCATTCACTCATTGTGGTTGTTCATTCACGATTATGCATTGTTCATCAGCCAGATTCGTAGAGCATTTTGGTTTTAGAAGAGTGTTGCTACGCATTTATGCAAGTATTTTCCTTTGTAAAACCTTGGTTGGAGGATTGTAGTGTTATCCTGAACTATAGAGTGGGATGAGACCCTGTTTTATCTGTGTTACAGAGTGAAGCTTGCATTGATGTGTTTCCTTGTGGGTTGTTGTGATGTGCATCCCTATTTTGGTCTGAAAGACTTAGGAGTGGAAGAGGCCCAGAATTGGCTAATAAACCTAGTGAAGAGAGGAACCTCTCAGATAGATCAAGAGGGGATAGAAAATCCTTTATGCATACCCTGAATAACACTGGAAGGGAAGGCATAGCCCACGGGACTATGAAGCAAAGAAGGGGATGCTTCCTTGTATTGGGTGTGTAGGTATTGTGGGATGCCAAGCTGGATAGATCTGGTGTAGGTGCCCATAGCTCTATGGTTGAGCTCACTAGATTAGCAGTTCTACCTTTCCATTGCCTCGGCAGCCTGATAAACCCAACTGTTGGTTGGTTTGGCTGAGTCGTGGGGAGAATTTGACCATGTGTAAGTCATTGCCTTAATAGCCTGAGAAACCCAACTATAGGTTGGTTTGACTATGTTTTGATGTGTGATGTCTATGTGTGAGCCTGTTGTTCCCTAGTTCCTTGTGGAAATCATGCCCAGCTCAGGGGTGGCATTGGTGTTGAGAGATTAATTAACACATTGGCCTATGGTTGGGTGGAATGTTGCAGTGACATAGCTAGTTGCAGGACAGCTTCATCAATCAAGATAAGTTTTCTCTGTTGTGTTATTTCTACAATGCATTTGCTTATGAATGAAATGATTGTGATGAATTCTTATGAATGTTTTAAAGTAGAGGTTATTGTTGAATGAATGTCCCTTGCATTTGAATTTGTTTATGCCATGTATTTTCAATGCATTTTTTCTAAGTTCATGGAGGCTAGAAGCCGATTAGAGAGTCAGAATCCATCTAACTTAGAGTTTATGCCCCTTAAAATTCTCCTGGAGAAGGAGGAAGGTGGAAACTGGAAAAGAGAAGTGGAAATGGGGCAGAATGTTGGTTTTTCGATTCCCTAGATCTGCCTGCGAAAGGCGGAATGCGGGAGCGGAGAAAGAACCAAAAGTTCTAAGGTAAAGTTAGACTTCTGCATCCTGAACCGTAGCAGAAAGGCAGAGTTGACTAAACATAAAAAGGCTAAGGCATAAAGTCAAATTTCTGAACCCTAAAGTCTGAAGTCTGAGATCGAAAGTCAAGAAACCTACAGGTAAAGCAGTGATTGTCGGTTTCCGTATTCTGAAGTTGGAAGTCAGAAAGTGGAAGGTCAAAAGTTGGAAAGAGAGAAACTGATGGGAAAGGTAGTTGTTTCACGCATTTCTGCATTTCAAGGTTGGAAGGCGGAAAGCGGAAGAGCGGAAGGTAGAAGATGGATAATTCACTCCGTCAAAATTTGGAGTTTCTGATTCCCGATTTTCGAGGTCGAAAAGGTGGAAAGTGGAAGATGGAAGAGTGGTTAAATGTTTCTGTCGAAAGTTAAGTTCTGATTCCCGAGTTCTGAGATCAAAAAAGTGGAACGAGCAATTCGAAATATGGAAGAGTGGTCAAGTATCTTTGTCACACATTGTGCTCCCTGTTCTTGGATTCCGCACCAGAAAGGCAGACAAGGGAGTGCGGAGGGCGGAGTGCAAAAAGGATAGGTTTAGTGTGGAAAAGGTGTTTTCAGTCGCAGAAGGGATCTATCAAGGGAAAAATGACTGTTACGGTGGTTTCTAAGTCCAAGATTGAATTTTGAAGAGTGTTTTCGCAACCACGCCCTATGTTTCTAAAGATGAACCATGGTTCTTTAAGAAGTTTTTTAATTCTGCATGATAATCGGGGTATGGGTATGTGACATTGTGGTATCTAAGATAATGGTTACAACATTGGTCCTGTATGGTCCAAGATAAAAGCTTTTAGAGCTATTGGTCGAAACATTGCAGCTCGCATTGTATTTAAATTCTAAAATTTTTATGCTTCTAACAATGATGTTTATTAACACATTTTTGTAGAGTCATAGTGCCGATTGGAAGAGTTGGTTTTTGGCTCAGCCATGAGAACCTACAACATGAATTATGCACATGATCCCTATGGGCATAGGGAAGATGTTATGGGGGAAAAGGTTCGAGTTGGAAATGTTGATACAGAGTCCAACATAAGGAGATATCAAGATACTCCCCCAGATTTTGTAGCCACCATGAGAAGCCTAAGGGTGGATATGCAAAGCTACAGAGAAGATAATGAGAGAATGATTAAAGATCAGGAAGAGAAGAATCAGCTAAATTCAGCCATGATGCAAATTTTGGTAGACATCCAGAGGCGGATGAACTCTGAGCATCGGGCAGTAAATCCGGAAGGAAGTAGGAGTAGTGCTAGAAGAATAAAAAGGTCTTCTAGTGGATCATCTGACTCTGAAGGATCCACTACGGGTTCAAGTTCTTCTTCTCATAGGAATAAGAAAAAGAGACACTACCAGAATAGCTCACGTGATGAATTCAAGAAGGCTAATCCTCCCATGTTTGATGGTGAGTTAAATAATGGTCAAGAAGCTAAAGCTTGGCTTCTTGGGATGAGAAAATATTTCCAAGTCCAAGACTACTATGGAAATATGAAGGCTAGGGTAGCCATCTTCAATTTGACTGGAAGAGCATCCATATGGTGGGAGCACTTCAAGCAAGTGAAGAAGATTAGTGAAAGGAAGATTGTGTGGAAGTAGTTCCAGAAGTATTTCAGGTAGAAGTACCTCTTTGATAGGTACTATGATGATAAGATTAGAGAATTGCATGAGCTGAGATTAGGGCAGCTGACCATGGAAGAGTATGAAAATAAGTTCTTGGAACTGTTGAGGTATGTCAGATATATCAAGGATGATAAAGTAATAATCCATCATTTTCTGACTGGGCTACCTCAGTCTTATAAAGACATAATTGAATTTGATGAACCTATAACTCTAGAAGAGGCTATTAACAAGGATAAGTATTGCTATGATAATAATAAAGGCAAATGTGATATCCATAAGGCATGGAAGTATAAGAGGAATCAGAAGTATGGCCATAGGAAGAAAGGTTTCAAACCTTCTCATTCCTGAGATTAGCAAAGGCAGTCATCACAAGTCGTGACTCAGCCAGCTAGAGTGATGGGAGACAAGCCAAGAGATCCAAAGGAGATCAAAGAACCACTCCAATGTTGGGGATGTGTAGGACCCCATCTACGCAGGAGCTTTCCACATAGGAATGGGAATGTGAGTCAAGATCACAACATTCAATAAGCAGAAACTATGGGTCAAGTGGCAAGGATTGTCCTTAGAATTTATGCAGTGCTAGAGCACCGCCAGGAAGATCATCAATCAGTTGTGGTTGAAGTTACAGGTAATATTGCTGAGAAATTTGTTTCTATTTTGATTGACCCTGGATCTACTCACGAATATATTACTCCTAGAGTTGTTGAGATTTGTGCTTTTAAGAAGTTAAAACAAAACAAATCATGGCTAGTTTAGCTAGCCACTAGGACTAAGAGAAAGGTTAGTGAAGTGGTATAGAAATTTCCATTGGTTATGGATGGATTGGTCACTTATGAAGATCTGAATGTTCTGCCACTTGGTTCCTACGATGTTCTCATTGGAATTGATTGGTTGGAAGCACATAGAGTTAATCTTGATTGTTACAATAAGACATTTGAATGCATGGATGAAGAAGGAAACCCAAGGGTTGTAAGAGGCATTTCAAAGGTGATCTATGTTAGGCAGATTTCAGCAATGCAGTTGAAGAAGTTCTGTAGGAACGGTTTCCAGTTTTATGCATCCCATGTTTTGGAGACAGTAGAGAATGAAACTCCTAGGTTGGAGGAATTTCATGTATTACATGAATTCATGGATGTTTTTCCTGATGAAATTCCAGGAATTCCTCCAAAGAGGGACATTGATTTTACAATTAACCTTGTGCCAGGATCACCACCAGTGTCCAAGACACCCTACAGGATGAGTACACCAGAATTGCTAGAGCTAAAGATGCAACTACAAGAGTTGTTGGAGAAGAATTATATCATGCCAAGTGTGTCCCCTTGGGGAGCACCAGTGTTGTTTCTGAAAAAGAAAGATGGTACACGCAGGTTGTGTATTGATTACAGACAGCTGAACAAAGTCACTGTGAAGAATAAATACCCTTTACCTCGACTTGATGACCTCTTTGATCAAATGAGAGGAGCAAAGGTATTTTCCAAGATTGACTTAAGGTCTGGATACCATCAAGTAAGCATCAAGGATGAAGATATTCGTAAGACAACATTTAGAACAAGGTATGGACACTATGAGTTTGTGGTGGTACCATTTGGTCTCACAAATGCACCAGCTACATTTATGTGTCTCATGAATAGTGTTTTAAGCAGGTATATGGACAGGTTTGTTATTATTTTCTTCGATGACATTCTTATTTATTATAAGAACAAGGAAGAGCATGAAGAACATATGAAACTGACATTGCAATTGCTAAGGGAGCATAAGTTGTATGCAAAGTTGAGCAAATGTGACTTCTATAAAGATAGAATTCATTATTTGGGTCACATTATCTCAAATGAAGTAATATATGTGGACCCTAGGAAGATTGAAGCCATTATGAATTGGCCAACCCTAAGAAATGTGACAGATGTGAGATCTTTTATGGGACTTGCAGGATACTACATGAGGTTCATTGAAGGATTATCCAAGGTTGCACTTTCAATCACTTCTTTGCAAAAGAAGGGGATAAAGTTTGAATGGACACCAAGATGTGAAGAAAGCTTCCAGCAATTGAATCATCTTCTCACAAGTGCACCAGTTTTGAAAACTGCAAACCCAGAAAAAATATTTTGTGGTGTGTACTAATGCATGCGGTCAAGGACTTGGAGGAGTTCTTATGCAAGGAAACCATGTGGTATGCTATGAGTCAAGAAAATTGAAGGATCATGATAAGAACTATGATGCTCATGATTTAGAACTTGCATCCATAGTACATGATCTCAAGATGTGGAGGCACTACTTAATGGGCAGAAAGTTTGAGCTAAGGACATACCATTGTGGTCTGACATACTTGTTTGATTAGCCAACTCTAAATGTTAGGCAAGCTAGATGGCCGTATTTTTGTGTGAGTTTGATTTTGAAATCAAGCACATAAAAGGAAAAGAAAATAAAGTGGTTAATGCACTTAGCAGGAAGGTGGATGAAATGCATGTGGCATCTCTCAATATTTGACAGTCAGATTTGAGACAGCAGATTGTTGATCATACTGCTGAGGACGAAATGTATGTGCAAGTAAAGGACAAGTTGCAGCAGTAAATCCTTCAAAGTATGTGGGATATAAATTAGAAGAATATGGAATTCTTAATTATAAGAAGATAATTTATATTCCCAAAGTAGCATACTTGAGGAGAATTATTATGGATAAAATCCATCAAGCTTCGTATTTTTGTCACCCAGGATATCAGAAAACAATTGCTACAGCCAGAAAGCAGTATTTCTAGCCAAGAATGAAAAAGGACCTTGCTAATTATATATCTAAGTGCATGAAATGTCAGCAAGTGAAGGTTGAGCATCAACACCCAGCAGGTTTGTTGCATCCTTTTCCAATTCCAAAATGGAAACG
The DNA here is from genome assembly GCA_001517045.1 of Pseudotsuga menziesii. Classification (NCBI taxonomy): domain Eukaryota; kingdom Viridiplantae; phylum Streptophyta; class Pinopsida; order Pinales; family Pinaceae; genus Pseudotsuga; species Pseudotsuga menziesii. The sequence goes on from LPNX011200895.1 coordinate 16,565, forward strand.
GGAAGTTGTTTCCATGGATTTTATTACAGGATTTCCATAGACTTGGAGAAAACATGATTCCATCATGGTTGTGGGAGACAGGTTGACAAAGGCATCACATTTTTTACTGGTTAAGTCCACATATAAGACTGATTCCATTGCAAAATTCTTCATGAAGGATATTTTCAAATTGCATGGATTGCCTCAGGAAATAGTCTCTGACGGGGATCTTAAGTTTACTTCCAATTTTTGGAAGGGTCTATTTGCATATTTGGGTACAAAGTTGAGCTTCAGCACTACCTACCATCCTCACAATGATGGTTAGACAGAGAGAGTAAATCGGGTGCTTTAAGACATGCTTCACATGTATGTGATGGACAAACCAACCAAGTGGGAGGATTATTTACACTTGGTAGAATTTTACTATACTAATGGAAAGCAAGCATCCTTGGGGATGAGCCCATATGAAGCTTTGTATGGAAGAAGGTGTAGGACACCTGTGACTTGGGATAATCCAGTGAACAGGATTGTACTTGGTCCAAAATTTCTCAAGGAAATGGAGCAAGAGGTTGCAAAGATCAGGCATAACCTGAAAGCATCCCAAGATGGGCAAAAAATCTATGCAGACAAGCATAGAGTGCATAGAGAGTTTAGTGTTGGGGACCATGTTTACCTTAGAGTGAGGGAAAGGAAGAAGTCCTTAAAGCCTGGAAGTTGTGCCAAGTTGTAACCTAGATACTGTGGGTCGTTTGAGGTGCTTAAAAGAATAGGGCCAGTTGCATATAGACTTGCATTTCCTGCTAGCACTAGAGCTCATAATGTTTTTCATGTTTCTTTGCTTAATAAATATGTACATGATCCTAACCATGTGATAAATTGGTATGTGATTCAGGTGGAACCCGAGGGAGAGTTCCAAACCGATCCATTGCGCATCCTCGACAAGAAGGTCACAGTGCTCTGGAATCTAGCCATTGGATAGGTGAAGGTGCAGTGGGAGCACTACGATCCTGAAGAGGCTACGTGGGAGCTACAGGATGCCATGCAATTGGCACATCCAATTTTGTTCAGTTTTGCAATCACTAAGGACGGTGCTATTGTAAGGGGGAGGGGAATGTAATACCCCTGTTTTGACCCATGGTATTGAAATTTTACATGATGTATATATTATATTTGAATCATGGCAAGGAGCTCAAGGCCAAGGCCCTTCCATCGATTGGGTGATTTTTGTATAAGTGATCAAGGTCAATGTCTATGGTTATGGTCTTGAGTCAGACACGTTTATTTTGATGTATCATTGCACTGAGAGGCGCTCTACATCCTAGTATGGGGGATAGCTTGTAATGTTATGTAACGTTATGTAACATTACATTACATAAATGTTGGCCACATAAACAACCTAATATTGAGGGAGATGTCGTAATGTTCCTACCTAACAAAACAATTAAAAATAGAAATAAAAAATTAATTATCGCCAAAAAAATGTCGGTCAGAAAAACAACACAATATGGGGAAGATGTTGTAATGTTCCTACTTAACAAAATAATAAAAAATAATAAATTGAATTATCAGCAAAAAAAATGTTGCTCCTGCACATGGTTTTAAAACCATGTGCAAGGCCTCCTAAACAACCCATGGTTTTGTTGTACATGGTTTATGAAGGCCTTGCAAATGGTTTTAAAACCATGTGGCAGGCCTCCTAAACAACCCATGGTTTTATTGTACATGGTTTCAGAGGTCGTTGAAAATGGTTTTAAGACCATGTGCAACGCATCTTAAACAACCCATGGTTTTAGGAGGGCCTTGCACATGGTTTTAAAACCAGGTATGGGGAAGATGTTGTAATGTTCTTTAAACAAAATAAAAAATAATATATAATATTATATGTGGGAAATCAATAGTATTAAATATTAATAATAAAAATATTATATTTGATCTCCCTTGGCCCTTGATAGAGCCTAGGATTTGGATCTATGCCGGTGTAACTATGCAATTAATTGCATCGAGAGGTGCTCTACAGCCCAGTATGAGGGAGATATTGTAACGTTTGTCATGAGGGAGACCTTGTAACGTGTGTTACTAACAAAATAATTAAAATTAAAATTTTAATAATCCACCAAAATAAATGCCTGCCACAAAAAAAACCTAATATGGGGGAGATGTTGTAATGTTCCTACCTTAAAAAACAATAAAATTTAAAAAATTTAATTATCTACCAAAAAAAAATGTCAGTCGAAAAAACAACACACTATGGGGGAGATATTATAATGTTCCTACCTAACAAAATAATAAAAAATAAAAAATTGGATTACGTGGTTTTAAAACCATGTGCAAGGCCTCCTACACAAACCATGGTTTTGGAGGGCTTTGCAAATGGTTTTAAAACCATGTCCAAGGCCTCCTAAACAACCCATGGTTGTATTGTACATGGTTTAGGAGGGCCTTGCAAATGATTTTAAGACCGTGTGCAAGGCCTCCTAAACAACCCATGGTTTTAGGAGGGCCTTGCACATGGTTTTAAAACCATGTATGGGGGAGATGTTGTAATGGTCCTTGCTAACAAAATAAAAAATAATAAAAAATATTATATGTTGGCCATAAATAATATTAAATATTATTAATAAAAATATTATATGTCGACCTTAAATAAAAAGATGTGGATTTTATTTTGAATCAAACCAAAGGCTATATATAGGACACACCAAAGCTGATAGCTTCTTGAGTGCAATACTTAAGAATAAGTTTGCACCTCTAGAGATTTGATCCTTCTCGACGCCTGATAGAGCCTAGGATTTGGATCTATGTTGGTAAAATACCACAACTAGTTATGGGACTGCAACGTGAAAGAGATGGGGGCATGATTCCATAAGAAATAGGGAGGGGAGTTAGTCAAAGTCCTGAGCCAATAGGGTGAGACTAGATGTCAATGGGGGAACCCATAAACCCTCAGTTACATTTTTGTCCTCTATCCTCAATCATTCAATTCTTCAAGAAGAACAGTTGAGGCAGTTAATTCCTTAGGCAGAGCAAGGCATGGTAGTCTGATTGTGTGTCTGATTAAGCCTACAAGTCTACAGTCTGGGAACCTGCGTTCTTTATTTTGAAGCAAGAAAACCCTAGATCGCGTGCCCAGTCCATAATTTTCGTGGTTCGCGCTAAACATTTTGGGTTAATCTTCCATCCCATGGGCATTTGGGGATTCATTCACGCATTGTGGTTGTTCATTCATGATTATGCATTGTTCATCAGCCAGAGTCATAGATCATTTTGGTTTTAGTAGAGTGTTGCTATGCGTTTCTGGAAGTATTTTCCTTTATCGAACCCTGGTTGTGGGATTATAGTGTTATCCTAAACTACAGAAGGGGATGAGACCCTGTTTTCTCTATGTTACAAATTGAAACCTATGTTGTTGTGTTTCCTTGTGGGTTTCTATGATGTGCATCCTTGTTTTGGTCTGAAAGACTTAGGAGTGGAAGAGGCCCAGAATTGGCTAATAAACCTAGTGAAGAGAGGAACCTCTCAGACAGATCAAGAGGGGATGGAAAATCCTTTATGCACACCCTGAAGCACAATGGAAGGGAAGGCATAGCCCAAGGTACTGTGGAGCAGAGAAGGTGATGCTTCCTTGTGTTGGGTGTGTTCGTATTGTGGGATTCCAAGCTGGATAGATCTAGTGTAGGTCTCCATAGCTCTATGGTTGAGCTCACTAGCTTAGCAATTCTCCCTTTCCATTTCCTTAACAGTCTGATAAACCCAATTTTTGATTGGTTTGGCTAAGTCGTGGTGAGTATTTGACCACCTATGAGTCATTGCCTTAGCAGCCTAAGAAACCCAACTGTAAGTTGGCTTGAATGTGTTTTGATGCATGTTGGCTATGTGTGATCCTATTGTTCCCTAGTTCCTTGTGGAAATCATGCCCAGCTCAGGGGTGACAGTGGTGTTGAGAGATTAATGAACACACTGGCCTATGGTTGGGTGGAACGTTGCAGCGACATAGCTAGTTGCGGGAAAACTTCATGAATCAAGATAAGTATTCTCTGTTGTGTTATTTCTGCAATGTATTTGCTTATGAATGAAATGATTATGTTGAATGCTTATGAATGAGTTAAAGTAGAGGTTACTATTGAATGAATGTCCGTACATTTTCATTTGTTTATGCCTTGTGAGGTCAATACATTTTTCCTAAGTTTATGGAGGCTAGAAGCTTATTACATAGTTAGAATGCATCTGACTTAGTGTTTCTGTCCCTTGAAATCCTCCTAGGGAATGCAGAAGGCGGAAATGGGAAAAGAAAAGTGGAAAGGGAGAATAATGTTGGTTTTTTTATTCATGGGATCCACCTGTGGAAAGCGGAAGGAGGGAAATGAGAAAGAACCAAAAGTTCTAAGGGAAAGTTGTATTTTTGCATCCCGAGCTACAGCGGAAAGGTGGAAGTTGACAGAATAGAAAAAGGCTAAGGCAGAAAGTCAAGTTTCTGAACCCCGAAGTACAAAGTCCGAGATCAGAAACTGAAAGTCGGGAAACCAACAGGTAAAGCAGTGATTCATGGGTTTCCGCATTTCGAAGTCGAAATTTAGAAAGCGGGAAACTGACAGGAAATGTAGTCTTTTCATGCATTTCCACATTCCGAGGTCGAAAGTCGGAAAGAAGAGTGCGGAAGGTAGAAGACAAATAATTCACTCCGTCAAAATTTGCAGTTTTTTATTCCCGATTTTCAAGGTCGAAAAGGCGGAAAGCAAAAGTCGGAAGATGGAACAGTGGTTAAACGTTTTCATCGAAAGTTAAGTTTTGACTCCCGAGTTCCAAGGTCAGAAAGGTGGAAAGAGGAAGTTGGAAGATTGAAGAGTGGTCAAGTATCTCTGTCACACATTGTGCTCCCAGTTCCTGGATTCCGCAGCGGAAAGGCGAAAAGGAGAGTGCGGAGGGCAGAGTGCAAAAAGGACAGGTTCAATGGGGAAAAGGTGTTTTCGGTTGCATAAGGGATCTATCAAGGGAGGAAAAACTGTTACAGTGGTTTCTAATCCTAGGATTGAATGTTAAAGAGTGTTTTCACAGCCATGCCCTATGTTTCTAAAGAAGAACCATGATTCTTTATGAAATTTTTTAATTCCTCATGATAATTTGGGTATGGGTACGTGACATTGCTCCTCCTGGTCATAACACTGATTGTATTTAGTACTTATATTTATAATTTTTTTAGTATTCATTATATTTTTATTAAATTCAAAGGCCCATACCCAATGGTCAACTTTGCATCAAAGGGCACGAATGTGATATGGATTCTCATCCCTGTACTTTGTATCAAATCAACATTCAAATTTTCAATATAAAAATATTATTTTTCCAAACATTCATGTCTACTTTCATTGGCAAGTACAATTGGATATGGCCTTACATCCTGTTGTGGCCATTTGGAGAACAACTTATGCCATTAGAAAATCAAACCATTCTAGCTAATAATACAATGCCATGCATGGAACTACACACATGCTACCTGGGAATGAACCTTAAAACAATTCCAATGAATAAAATAACTAGATTACACCTGGAAATGATAACCATTACTCATTACCTCATGGTAACTCACAAGCTCAGTAAGAACATCTACCACCAAGTCAAATGAAGAGAAGACCTACAGTTAAAATTTCCATTGAAAACCATATTGTAAATAGAATTACAGACAAAAGTAACTTGGATATACATTAACTAGTTGTAGATTCAGAACAATGTACGATGGCATAAAAATTCAATATATGTTGTTTAATCAAATGTTACACTTAAAAACACGATTGCAGCAGGAACCTGAAAACAAACCTGATCCTGAAACAAACAAACAAAAAGACAATTTCTCAATCCAAGTCCATGCAAAATTACAACATGTCTTAAGTAAACCCATGCAAGAAAATAAAATTAATGAATGTTGTTATAGTTGGAATGAATTATATACAAAATTAAGCAATGGGTGTGCTGGCAATGTATTTTGGGGAATCTCCTTAAAGCACCCCTCCCGAACCTGTCATGACCATTTTATCAAACATCTAAATAAAATCATAATATGTTTATAATATAAATCTTCAAGTACTTTGAAACTTGTTTGGAATGAAGAAAACCTCAAATCTTGTTTTTGTGCTACATCAACCTCAAAAATATTGACATGATATGAAATGAGAATATTAAGAATGAATTCATTCCTAGTGTCCAACAACTTTTATAGTATCCTTCATTACTAAACAAGAAAAGCATTGATAATTAAGCATTTATGAGTGGAAAACAATTGTTTATAGTCATTAGAATCAAACTAACATTTGAAATAATGTTCAAACATTGGAGTAGAGTAGAATATTGTGAAATGTTCATGGCAGATGTGTTGGTAGGTGGAATTACAATAATATATCCTTTCTTCTTCAAAAGGTATATAAGATAAATAAGATATTTTTATTAACGTTCACCAATGACCACAAAAGTAGGTCAATGGGACTGTCAATGGGATGATTTGTTTCATGCCCCGACATATCCACTCTCATGCATGTGGTAGTGATTGATTTACCTCTGGTTTATGGGATGTTACTCTGTCGAAGATGGTCTGTTGGATTGGGTGGACAACTTCAAATGAATTTATCTTATGCAATTGTTCCTAATTCTGATGGGGATATGGTAAGGATTTATTGTGATCCTTTTTACGATGGACATTTTGAAAGATATGAAGATGGGGTCAAGAACAAGTTTGGTCAGGGTGAATTGTATCCCGATGGAGTATTTATGGCTATGAAAGGATGAAACAATAAACAAGGAAGTGACAATGACACATAAATTATTTGGAGATCTTTCTGAGACTCTGATTCATCAAAAAAAGAAAGAGATCGTGCTAAGTTTATTTGGAAGATGAGGCATGAGATGTTTTTGCGAGAAATTTCAATGGAAATCCCAGGTGGTCCCTCTAGTCATGTTAATGAAATTAAAGTTGGTGATATTAGCCATCACCTTCATCCTCCTATTTTACCTTAATATATAGGACCAGAGATAGCCATATCTCCTGTTGAATTGGAGCAAATATTGGAATTGGTTAAGCAGAGTGGACATACCCCTATAGAAGACCTTTTTTCCCCCTCCTGAGCAAAGAAGTTTCCAAATGGTAAGGGAATATACAGTGAACATCGATGTGAATTAGAATCAAGGAATAAGGGGTTTACTTCCAACTTATTGGTGAGAAAACAACTGTGTACCTAACAATGATGAATCAATACTTCTTGATAACCCATCTCCATCGCTCTCAACTGCAACCCATGATCCTCGAAGAAAACAAACTTTGGATGATGTCTCCAATTTAAGCAACTTTCCAAACTTCCCTAATTTCCTTTTACTAAGAGAAACTCATTTCCCACATAGTGAAGGAAAAGGAACATAGTTAGACATGTCCCATTATTTTGTGCATATCCCTTTAAGTGAGGGATCTAGTGCGCAACATAAACAATCATACACACTATCTCCCATGTATGCCCAATTGGATAAAGCGTTTGGAGACCATCATACTATGAATGAGACTCAAAAGGATATCGTACATGAGCCATATCCATGATCAATTATATATGTAATAACACTAGATTCGGTATAAAATAAACAGGGAATAACACAGTGATTCGGTGTGTCCAGGAATTATTTATATATGTAATTACGCTTTTAAGAGGGCCTTTTAATAGAAGGAAACAAAGGGTGAAGGAACGAACACCAAGCCTATGGAGAGAAATGAGACCCCTGAGGTCTTCATAGGAAGGATTTCCCTCCCACTTACGGGTGGATTGGTTAGGTTTAATGCCATCAAGCCTTAGAAAACTGTAGAGGTGACCATCCATATCCACGAGGGAACGCAAACATACCTTTGTCCTTTTCCTATGACATAGATGTTGTTCCATTGACTGTAAATTGAAGGCAATTCAATTGTGGTGATACGGTCATTTTGAAAAATCATGCTTATCATCATATTTCATGAGGATAAGATAACTTATGGATTGGTCCTTTCACAATGGAACATTTTGAGGGAAAACTTTATTATTTTTCCACTGAGGATGTATACCAATTTCATGTTCCTATCCATGATAATCACCTGCGAAAGTATGTCCTAAGCATGACTTAGAATAAGAATTCCACCTATAATGCTTAGGATAGTGTTACCAAATGAACTCGTAGGGCTAGTCACCGATAAGCCAATGTAAGAGAAAGTAACCACTGTCACCTTAGTCACTTCTGAAAACTGATTTGGAGAGTATGAACCTCCTAGGGGAGAGCCCTAATTAAAAACATGTAAGAACACGTAAACACCAAAATATGTTTTCTATTGCAAAAAGTTAGTGACCAATGCCTTCTATGGTGTTAATTTAAGAATGGAGAAGACATACTATATAAAAGCATGAACCTTGTAAATGCAAATCAGTATATTAGTTTCACTCAATCAATGTATAGTATTGCTGAGATAAATTAACCAATGATTCAGTGTTTTTATCCTAACATAGATTGGATTGTTTATCCTATAACCAAAATAGATCATTCGTTCGGTCATGTACTAAACACTTGTAAAAGGTTAGTATGCAACGTTCATAAGCCAATTCTTCAACCACTTTGCCTTTTCTAATTCTGACTTTTGTCAATGCCACTTATTTTGTATTGATACTATCAATTTTTACCACATATACTTATCCTTTCTTTCTACACTTGGAGGGAAAAGCTAAAATCACTTCATTGGCTATATACAAAATTTGCAATTTTCTAGTTCAATGGACCATGTTTGGTAATGCATTTTCTCCTTTTTCTGAGAACAAATGCACATTACTTAGTTTAGCATATCTCCCCATGCCTATTGAGATCAAAAGAGATATCATATCTACGATGAACAAATAAAAAAATTATAATTCAACAATACCATATTTAGCATTAGCAACAATACATCATCCCCACATCCCATATCAATAATAATACATGTGTCAACCAAGAACAAGAGCATAGATGCACACAAGAGAGAATGACCAATTTGTAAGAAAGAACAAACATCCATAAGTAGAGAAAACTACTTATAAGTGCCCTTGGGATTAACAAAGAATAAATTCTCTTAAATGAGAATAATAACAATGAGAGGAGTGTAGGGTTATTTATACACATCCTTATAATTGAGGTACTAATGCCAAGAGGATGATTATGTAAACCTTAGCCCAAAATAGCCAACTAAGTACAATATAATTAATGGATTAGTAACCTAATTGGAACATGGCCTCAAGGGAGGATTAACCACATAATATCAACGCCCCCCTTGATTTGAATTAGGGGTGACAGAGAGAAGACATTACTTTACATTATGTATCCCCCTTTAATAGAATCACTACTCCATTGATACACACCTATAGGATGATGAAGGTGGCATTTGGAATGGATTTGGTAAATATATTTGTAAGTTAAAAGGAGGCCTACTTAGTCTTGGTCACTCCTAGTGGAGGCAAGGGGAAACATTCATTTGTTGGTCCAACTTCTCTTAAGGGTTGTAAAAAGTTCATATTACGATGGCACAATCAATTGATTTTAGATTACAAATCTATTCATCTTGAACACTGGGAAGGAGGACAATGACAACATCATGGTTGGGGCATCCAAATTTCATCATCATTGGGAAAGGAATAATTGGTTAGAAATGAAAAACACACACTAGTACATATCGCTCAAAATTTCCACGAAATATTGCCATGAATAAGTTAAAATCGTATTTTCATGGATAAACAAATAAAAAAATCGGAAAAAAAAAAATATTATGGCCCTCGATAGTCATCGCTATAGCGACGCACATAACGGTTTGTCGATATAGCTGCAATAGTTCATTGGAATAGCGATGAAATCACCAAGTTTGTTGGAATATCGACAATAAAATTAACATCAACATAAATGATCATCATAGTAACGATCATTGACTTTTTATTATTGTTGAAATTTGATCATTGTGCATTTTCACTGGAACCACTACGATCATTGATCTATAAATACATGTTCTTAAGACATATTTCAACAAATTATTAGCTATATTTGCAACCGTTTTTTTATTGATTGTTTGATTTGTGATTTGAAGAGTCTGATTCTGGTTTAACTCATCGAATTTTAATCTCGTTCGGTTTTCAGGTTAGTATTTTTCAATTCTTGGTCTCCTTTAATGTGTAGGGTATGCATAAAGTGAGTCAAATATTCAATATTTTCTCCTCAAGACTAATGCCTATATAGATTTGTCACTTAGAATTTGATAGATACACATGAATATTTATTTCTAAAGACCATGGAGGGACATGTAATTTCATTTAATTTCCTGTCTCCTTATATGTGTGTGTGTGTACATATATATACATATATACATATGTATGTATATACATATGTATATATGTATATACATAATACATATGTATATACATATATACATATGTATATATGTATATAAATATGTATATATATATATATATACATATATATACATATATATGTATATGTAATGCCTATATAGATTTGTCACTTAGAATTTGATAGATACACATGAATATTTATTTTTAAAGACCATGGAGGGACATGTAATTTCATTTAATTTCCTGTCTCCTTATATGTGTGTGTGTACATATATATACATATATACATATGTATATACATATATACATATGTAGATATGTATGTAGATATGTATATATATATATAGATATGTATATATGTATATACATATGTATATATGTATATACATATCTACATATATACATATGTATATACATAATACATATGTATATACATATGTATATATGTATATACATATATACATATGTATTATGTATATACATATGTATATATGTAGATATGTATATACATATGTATATACATATACATATATATATGTGTGTGTGTGTGTGTGTGTACATA
>LPNX011200895.1:28253-52657 GCA_001517045.1 Pseudotsuga menziesii
ATGTCAAGTAAATATACTTGGGAAGAAAATAATAAGAGGTATGTTGAGTTTAAGGTAGCATTGGAGGCGAAGGGTGATGGAAAGTGTTATTGCCCTTGCAATGATTGTAGGGGTTTGCAAACGAGAAGGATTTTAAGAACAACAGCTGAAAAAACATTGTAAGGAGAAGGGGCATGTTGAAGGGGGTATGAATATCGTCCCTTGGTAAGACATTATTCATTACATAATGTACTTCTTGTAATATTACTGATCATGTATTCACAAATTTTTTTATCATTTTAAATATATGCGTTGTATATTATACACTAATGTTATTACATGGTTTGTAAATATAAAGGAAATGCCCCCTAAATGTCGACCGCCAGAGAGCTATTTGCTACATAATAATAGAAATACTACTTTACAAGGTGAGGAACATGGAGATCAGAATATTGAAGATCGAGATCTTAATCATCCTATGTTTTAAGATGACATTATTGATACAAATGGTGAAGATGAGATAAATAGATTGCTCCAAGACACTTTTGCTCCATTGGATCATGAGGACAACCTCCATGATATTCATGATATTCCCTTACTTTAGAAGTCTCAAGAACCTCTTTATGAAGGCTCAAAAAAAAATATTCTATCAACAATATTGTTGTTGGTGAACTTGAAGGTTTTGAATGGTTTATCAAACACTTGTTTCACACAGCTCCTAAGGTATGTAAAGTTTACTTTTTTTCCTCTATTTTTAGTGTTAATTATTTCGTAAATTAGGGATATTGAATATTTATTACTTATATTGTTTACATTTCAATATTTGTAAATGTTGCAGATTGTTGGGTGAATTTCTATTACCACCATTAAATAATTTACCACACACAGGTCGAGAGGTATTCTAGATTATCAAAGAAATTGGAATGGGGTATCAAGCTATAGATGCATGTCCTAATGATCATATTATATATTCTGGACAATATGCATCAGAAAACAAATTAGTAGATATCGAACTGATCAAGTAACCAAAAAGGTGCCTTGCAAAGCTCTTCGTTATATTCCGATAATTCCATGTTTCCAACGACTATTCAAGTGCCAAAGTATAGCATAGTTTATGGATAACCATGCAAAGAACAAAAATGAATATGGTGTTCTTCGAATACATGTAGATGGTTTTTCATTGAAAAACATCGAATAAAAATGGCCAATTTTTAAAGATGAACCTCATAATGTTAGACTTTCATTAGCAGTTGATGGTTTCAATCCATTTGGAGAACTCCGTTCTACTTACTTCGTGTGGCATGTTTTCGTCATAAAGAATAACCTTTCTCCTTGGATGTCTATAAAGAGAGAGAACACAATGTTGGAAATTATTATTCCAGTTATTTTTTTGAAAGTAATTATATTATTTCATTAATTTCTTTATTTAATTGTTGCATGAGAACACCTTTTATATAGTGGGACACATAACTAAATAGCATTGTATGTTGAATGATCAATTAGCTAAGTACCAAGTTAAATATATGAATGTATATATTGATCCTTTTATCGATTAATTATTGAAGTTATGGGCTAGCATCACTATGTCTATCATCTCTAGACCAATAGGGTAGAAAAAATTCTAGTTCTGTGGAATACTTGCATGGACAATTCATGACACTCTCAGGTTAACGCATTTTTGCTATCTTCATCATCAACTTCATCCTCATCGTCATCATCATTAGCATCGACATCATCATCACCATCATCATCATCATCTTCATCAACATCATCATGGTCATCATCATCGTCAACGCCATCATCATCGCCATTATCATCATCATCATCATCATTGTCGTCGTCATCATCTCCATCAACATCATCACCATCATCCTCATCCTCATCATAGACATCTTCATCCTCATCCTCATCATAATCATTGTCATATTCATCCTCGTGATCATCATCGTGGCTAGCAGCATTATCATCATCATCATCTCCATCCGCATCCTCATCATCATCTTCATCCTCATCGTCGTCATCATCATCATCATCATCAACGTCATAATCACCATCATCATCATCATCATAGACATCATCAACATCATCGTCGCCATCATCATCGTCGTCATCGTTGTCATTGTCATCGTCATCATCATCATCATCATCATAATCATCATCATCGTCATCGTCATCATCATCATCACCATCATCATCAATCTCCATCATCCTTATCATCATCATCGACATCTTCATCAGCCTCATCCTCATCATAATTATCATCATCTTCATCCCCGTGATCATCATCATGGATAGTATCATAATCCTCATCATCAATATCATCATCATCATCATCTCCATCACCATCATCGTCATCATCATCATCATCATCATCATCATCACCATTGACATCATCGTCAACATCATCATCACCATCATCATCGTTATCGTCATCATCATTGTAACATCCCCTAATTTCGTAAATACATAGAAAAGTATTTATTGCATGTAATATTAGAATTTACTAGACAATATTTAGAGTGATGGTATTACTCATACTTCTTTCATCAAGCATTATTGTCGTCATGTATTTAAGTTATTATTTGCTTGCTTAGTTGGTGGATCTGTTGACAAGACATTCTTTTCTGACATAATAAATCTCTCTAAAATTAATTTGTTGTCGCAAGGCAGTTTGTCGTGGTCGTTTGTTTGTTTCTATGCTTGAGTTTCTCAAGGATGGGCCAAGGCCTTACTTAGTCATTACGACTAAAGAATGAATCTCTTTGTTATTAAGTGCAGGAAGTGAAGTACGTTGTCTTCTCAATTAAACCGACGAACTCTAAGCTACATGGCCATAAGGAGAAAATGCCAAAACAAAAACTAAGGTTTAGGAAAATTCCTAATCCTAAGCCCTTTTATTTATTCAATGCTAAAAAAAACAATAGTACATGTGGTCATTTTATCAAATGTAAAAGTTTAAACCTAAGTTTGCTAATGGCAGAACCTTTACCATTGCAGGTATAACATATGCAAACATTTCAACTATAAAGCTACACCATTCTTCACTGTGGCAAACTATGCCAAAGCCAAGGGTTCCATAAAAATGATGTGATATTTTGACAGTCGGTTCTTTAATTCGATATCCACTTCATACTTTGTAAGTACAGGGTAAATATTTTCTATTAAGACAGAAGTTGCATTTTTAAAACATTCTCCAGCTGTCGGCGACTAGTTTGATGTGCAAACCCTATGGTTTTCAATACACCTTGGAGTTTGGCCCCAAAACATATATATGGGGTCTGGGGTGTGGTATCCCTAGTTCTTTTTAGTTTTTCTTCGACTCCTTCGTATTCCATTCTTCACTTCTCTCACAAAGAACAAAGATGTAGAAATCGTTTTAACTTGACCTATCGACTTCGTTCGGAACTCTTGCAACTGCTCAACGCACTAGTGGAAAATAAGAACTGTGTTGGTTGTCGAGTGGTTATCTCTAGTTGGTGTCAAACGTAGAGAAGGTAACTATAACATCGTTCATTGATTTTTCTACTCTACGACAGTATTATTTTTAAAGAAAAAACATTTTAAACTCTTTCAGTTAAAAAATGCAGAACAACTTGGTGCCTGGGATATGGTTGGACCTCGGTTGAGAAGACTCCTTTCTGAATGGTAAGACCTATGCCTATACTTGCGTAGCTCCATGGAAACAATTGGTCTTTAAGATGCATTTCTTGGTGTTGGTATTCTCCCACTGCGTTATTTTTTTGTTATGGAAAATATATTTTCGCTCTGGTAACGTTTAGTTGACAATGTGAAGGAGTTATTACCACCCATGGAGTCGTAGATGACTAAGCCACTTTGTGTAATTTTGTTTGGTTCTGGAACTTGTTAAAAACTAAAAGCACTCGTGAGGGTTTTGATACTGTATTTTCTGATTATCTAGCCTTTTTGGTCACTGTGTAAAAATTCCATAATTGAAAGAGTTATTTGTTGTGGAGTCTTGTGACTATGCCACTTTCTATTGGATGTTAAGATACTTATAAATACTTCTTTAGTTTTATGTTAGTTGTATCTATAAGTGACTTCTAGTTTTTGTTGACCCATGAGGGTTTCATAGATTAATTTAGTATTTCAATGCAACTATGAGCCTTGCTCTATCGTTTTGATTTGGGCTTCAAAAGCCACTCTTCATCATATATATATATATATATATATCATTTAAAGGATAATGTAAAAGATGTACTACTGTAAAATACCAGCCCATCGATGGTATTCGTGAATAACCCATAATGGTTTTAAAGGTTTCCACAAACGAATGTCTATAATTATGCTTAAATCGTTGATTCATTCTCTGTTTGTAAATGCTACAACAGGATACGGTCGTGTAACCTTTATTGTCAAACCTAATTGTTTTGGGGTTAAGAAACCACTAATGGTTACTTTTCAGAATTTATGATGGATAGGTTGTATAACATAACTCTTTGTTTGTTGTGTTTACATAAACTTAACGAGTCCTCCAATTTATCTATAAACAGAAGAAGGTTAAGATTATGGTAAATCCATGAAGTCAAGAGTTGAATAAAAAGGTTAATTAAATAATTCATCTGTGATTACAAAACTTGGTTAAAACAATGCTGGTGATATATGTTTATTTATTTACAATTTACCGGCTGTAACACTATTTTGCTTGATAATGTTCTCTACTTAGTCTAATTCATAAATGTTTATAAATGTTTTAGTGCGAACTGATGAGAGATTTTACTTTGATTACTTTAACTAGGTAAATCTTTCCTTACTGTTATAAAGAATCATACTTTATTTAGTTAACTATACTCCTTTGTGTTGATGTATTTGTAACTTCGGAATGTATTCACCTGTATATCTTATGTATAGTACCCCGATGTTTATTCCGGGAAGTGTCTGTAATGTATTAAAGTCATGTCATGCCCCGATGTGCCTATCGTGAGATTCAATAATGTAAACAAGTCATGTCAAGCCATTGTGGCTAACCCTCCTATTGTTCAAGGGTTAAAGTCCCCACAGTTGTGGGGCCCTAGGGTTATTAGACTATCCTAGAGAAGTCGACCCTAGGTGAGTTATTGTAAGTTGGGGAAATAGTCCCCACCATTGTGTTAAGGATAACCCTCCTTGTTGGTCGAAGGGGCAAAGTCCCCACAAGTTGTGGGGCACTAGGGTTATTAGACTCTCCTAGAGATGTCGGCTCTAGTAAGTAATTGTTAAGTGAGTCCAACATGTTGGAGAGGACATTAAGTGAACTAAAGAATATAAATAGAGAGTGAGCCTCTCTATTTATCACACATACACTCACTCATTGGGGCGCATGAGTGAGAGAGAGAAGTTGTTGGTACAAGAGAGAGACTGCTGCTGTCGGGAGATCATCTTTATGTTTTCGGGTTTTACTTTTGGTGCTGATTCTATCTCTGAGGAAGTTGTAGGTTTTTCTCCTTTATGGTTTCCCCGAGGAAAATTCTTTGTGCCTCTTGTCTCTTGTGTTTTATTGTTGTGCATGTTATTCTCTCAGTTAAAGATCCTAAGATCATAATGCTAGCTTGAATGATAAAAATCTAGCATGGTATTAGACCTAACCTAAGAAGAATAAATTGTGCAGCTAAAAAAGATATGGATTATTTCTTTTTAGGTCTCTCTCCACAATCCATCAGCAAAAGTATGCTAGGCTGACTCTCCATTGATGGGCGCATCTTTCTGTCGAAGCGAAATTCGATTCCGAGCATTTTCAGTTTTGGTGCAGGAAATTAGGGCTTCTTGCAAAAGAGGAATTTTTTAGTGAGCCCAGAATAGGATTGATCTCCTCATAAAAATTGAAGTTTAGAGACCAGGGTCAATATTTTTGGTTGGCTATAACTCCGGGAAAGTCAAACCCTAGTTTGACCCCAAGCTGGAAAAACCCTAAATACTAAAACTGATAAGTTTTGGTACATTTGCTATTTCTCGGGATTGGAGATGGCTCGAGAGCTGAAACTTTCATAGGCCGAATATTAAATCCTTATTTACACTGTATCAAAAATTCAGCCTCAGATTCACTATATTCTAGGAGATATGATCCCTCCAAGTTAGGGTTCCAGCCCCTTCCAGGATTCATCCCTAAACAGGACACCTAGGGATAATTGCTATATCTCGGGCTAAAAAGTTCCAAATGGAATTTATAAAGATGTTCCAGAAATGGAACACACTGTAATTTTGGTGGTCCATGTTTCAGACCCAGAAGATGAAACAGTGACACGTGGAAGTCCGTACAACTTCGCTATGTTGAACAGTCCTAAAACAGGTCACCTTGGGAAAACGCTCATAAGTCCCAATTGGTGAAACAAATTCTAATTAAACCTATGGTTTTGAAATAGGGACACACAAGGATACCTTAATGAAAAGTTTTAGACATAGAGAATTAGTAATTTTAGAGATACCATAGAAATAGTATCAGGCATTTCTGCAGAAGAAATTGGAAAACTAGGGCTTCCTGTTCCGGGAGTTTCCCTCCACTGTTTTCAGAAAAGAAGTACATTGGAAAGCCTGCCTTGAAGAGATATATCTTTCTATCCAATAAAATCTATGAGATTCCAAGTTTTGAAAATTAGAGTTTCTCTGACAAACCCTAGATCAGCCAGCTCCGGAACCAGGACGAATACCTCAAATCGGTAAGATCTAATATTTTGCTATTTTCATTTGAGGTTCTCATTTCAAAGTGATCTATCTCATCAGCTTGATGATAATATTGTTGAAGTTGACAACTTCCAAGCATGGAAATATATGATCTCTTTGAAGAAAATGAATTGGACACCTACATAAGAAGAGAGGTTCCAGTTCCAGAGGGAGATGAGGCTCAGAGCCTTACATAAGAAGAACTTGGTCAAGGCCAAGAAGATCATTGTCGATTCAATCATGGATCACCTTGTGCCACAAGTTTCTTCCCTAAAGACACTGAATATGTTTGATTCCTTGACCAAGCTATTTAAAGGGAAGAACATAAATCAGAATATGACTTTGAGAAAACAGTTGAAGAATGTGAAGATCCAGAATGCAGAGACCATATAGTCATACTTTACGAGGGTCTGTCAAATCAAAGAACAACTTGTAGCAGTAGAAGAAGAAGTGGAGAATGCAGAAGTGGTGATAGCCACCTTGAATGGCCTCCCAGGATCATGGGATTCATTTATGCAAGGAATGTGTTCCAGAAGAAAGTGATTACTTTCAGCAGACTCTGGGAAGAGCACACACAAGAAGAAGAAGCTTGATTCATAATAAGAGAAGAGAAGACGGGAGCAACTGAAGATCAAGCTCCCACCATCGAAACAAGATCCCTCAAGCGATGAGGAATATGAAGGACTCAACTCTTTAAGAAACTCTTATCCATATTAGCATTTGGATAAGAAATGATGAATGAAGAAGATGATGAAGCTGAAGGCCCAAGAAGGAGTCTACCTATGAAACAAATAAAAGATAAGTATTCAATTGTCATTTCATGATATCATTTTGATTATGCATTTGTTTATATTCAATTGATCTATTATGCATGATAGAATGTTTGCATTAATGACAATTACTACTAATATGCATGTGATGGGTAAGTAGCTCATGGTGCTATACAACTCTCCATTGCTACTTATCTAGAATGAAACCTCTTTGCTAACATATTGGATTAGTGCACAATCTCAATGTTGTCCTAGTAGAGATAGAAGGCATCTAGAAAAGTTTTCGTGAGATATGGATGAATGTTGTATTGGATAAAATAGTTGCATGATCATATATTTATGCATAAGAATTTGCCATTATGAATATGCCTTATGAAATATTTCTACCATACAACTAATGCATTTGACTTGTAGGAAAGATCGCATAAAATTGCCTACAAGCAAAGAAGGATGAGACTTGTTCCAAAGAACAAGTGACGATAGTTCAAGATGAAGAATAATATGACGAATACAGCGACATCATTGATGCAGAACCTTCCAGCCATGAAGAAGTAACCAAGAAGAAATGGAAGACCAATTCAAGACAAATGATGTCTAGAATACAGTATCAATACATGAAGGGAAGTTCGTAGTTCCATCATGGAGTAGATGGAAACATCGTGGGATACAAGGCAAGATTCGTAGTATGAGGCTTCTCACGAAAAGAAGGCCTTGTATGAGCTCAGAAGACACCCATGGGATAATACATACATGAGGAGCTTGAAAAAGATGACAATTTCACAGATAGGTGCAAGAAGAACTTTTGAAAAAGTTCAAGATAAAGGATCTTGGTATCCAGTGATCCTAATTGGATACATAGAATATTAGTAGCAGAGGAAGCTACTTGTCACTTCGGTACATAATGTTTTAGTGCATAGAGTACAAAAGACAGAGGAAATATGATGCTCCGCTTCAGAGGGAGTGACTATAGAAGATCCTGAGGTTTGACATGGGATGACAGGATGGACAGATTACTGATGACTCTTGGATTTACTTATAGTAAAGCAGATTCCAACCTTTGCTTCAAGGTTGAAGACGGAAGACCAGTGATGCTCATGTTATGTGTCGATGACTTGTTCCTGACAGAAAAGAGGAACTCATTAAAGTTGCAAGAAGGAGACTTGCTTCCAAGTTCGAGATGAAGCACTTGGATATGATGGCATGGAGGTGTGGCAGAATATCCCTGGGACAAGGGAAGTATGCAGTAGAGATCCTGAAGAGGTTCAGGATGATGGACTGCAAGGCCATGACCACACCTATGGCATCGAACCTGAAGCTATTGAGTGTTGCTTCATCAGAGTCGGTTGATGCCATGATGTATCATCAGATGATTTATTCCTTGATGTACCTGACGAATACAATACCATATATTTGCTTTGATGTGAACACATTGAGACATGTTCACCTGATGGTTGCAAAGCATGCAGTGAGGTACCTGAAGGGTATAGTTGAGTATGGGCTCAAGTATGATACGAATCAGAAGATTAACCTGGAGGGTTATGTGGATTCGTATTAGGCAGGCAGTGCCATTGATAGGAAGAGCACTTCGAGGTGCTACTTCAGTATGAGATCAGGTGTGATCTCTTGGTTTGACAGGATGGAGTCCTGCATGGCACTGAGTACAGCCGAGGAAAAATATGTTGCCACTTGCTATTTGGGAGGTAGTATGTTTCTTTTGAAAACTACTATTTGATTTGCTTGATTTGACTTACATTTTTTATATGATGCAGAGAGGATCAGCGAAGCTCTAGTTTGTGATCCAAATCGAGATCTCTCGAAAGAGGGAGTTCTAGCATAGCTGATGAGACAGGTTGTCTGAGCATAAATCCCGGCGAAGATCGTAGGTTGCTTAGACATAAATGGTCCTGCAGGTTGTCCTCGGATGTAATCATTCCCAACGAAGCTCGCAGGTTATCCTTGGACGTAATCAGCCCTGATGTGATTATATGCTAGAAATGGCAAGAGTGAAGTTTGAGTACTTCAGGGAGAAGCTTGGTGTTCTCCAGATCGAGGTTCCTTCCAAAGGGAAGTGATGATTTCGTGAGCCCTTCTGACATGGTGAGAGGATCGGTTCCTTCCATGGTTAGATGTAAGTTTTGTGCCTTTCTGACATGGTGAGAGGTTTGGTTCCTTCCATGGTCAGATGTAAGTGTTGTGCCCTTCTGACATGGTGAGAGGATTGGTTCCTTCTGTGGTCGGATGTAAGAGCTGTGACATGGTGAGAGGATTGGTTCCTTCCATTGTCATATGTATGTGATGATCCCACATCCAGCATGAAAAAGGGTTGGCTCTGTGAAGACACATCTAGTATGAAAAAGGACTAGCTCTGTGTAGATCCCACATCCAGCATGAAAAAGGGCTAGCTCTGTGAAGACACATCTAGTATGAAAAAGGACTAGCTCTATGTAGATCCCACATCCATCATGAAAAAGGGTTGCCTCTATGAAGACACATCTAGTATGAAAAAGGACTAGCTCTGTGTAGATCCCACATCCAGCATGAAAAAGGGCTGGCTCTGTGAAGACACATCTAGTATGAAAAAGGACTGGCTCTGTGTAGATCCCACATCTAGTATGAAAAAGGACTAGCTCTGTGAAGACTCATCCAGTATGAAAAAGGACTAGCTCTGTGTAGATCCCACATCTAGTATGAAAAAGGACTAGCTTTGTGAAGACTCATCCAGTATTAAAAAGGACTGGCTCTATGTAGATGCCACATCTAGTATGAAAAAGGATTATCTTTGTGATGATACATCCAGTATGAAAAAGGACTAGCTCTATAGATGTGCATCTAGCATGAAAAAGGGTTGGCTCTGTTGATGAAGACCTACATGGAGGCTAGGCCTACAACCACAATGAAAAAGGGCTGGCTCTGTAGAAATTCCTGTGACAAGAAGAATCAAGAGATAGCACCTGTGATGATGATCCAACAGTAATGATCTAGACCGAGTGATGATCTAGATCCAGTGATGATGACCAGCAGTGATGATCCAGATCCAGTGATGATGTCCTCGAGATGATCCAAATCGAGTGATGATCCAGATCCAGTGATGAAGATGACTTGAAGATGAAGGTGATGAGATGATCCAGTTAATACAAAGAAGAAGACCAGTGCTGACAAATTGTGTCGAGAGAATGCCTTCCTAGTTAAGAGAGAGTGTTGATGTATTTGTAACTTCGAAATGTATTCACCTGCATATCTTATGTATTGTACCCTGATGTTTATTCTAGGAAGTGTTTGTAATGTATTAAAGTCATGTCATGCCCCGATGTGCCTATCGGGAGATTCAATAATGTAAACAAGTCATGTCAAGTCATTGTGGGTAACCCTCCTATTGTTCAGGGGTTAAAGTCCCCACAGTTGTGGGGCCCTAGGGTTATTAGACTATCCTAGAGAATTTGACCCTAGGTTAGTTATTGTAATTCAGGGCAATAGTCCCCACCGTTGTGTTAAGGATAACCCTCCTTGTTGGTCGAAGGGGAAAAGTCCCCATAACTTGTGGGGCACTAGGGTTATTAGACTCTCCTAGAGATGTCGGCTCTAGTAAGTAATTGTTAAGTGAGGCCAACATGTTGGAGAGGACATTAAGTGAACGAAAGAATATAAATAGAGAGTGAACCTCTCTATTTATCACACACACTCACTCATTGGGGCGCATGAGTGAGAGAGAGAAGTTGTTGGGACAAGAGAGAGACTGCTGCTATCGGGAGATCATCTTTATGTTTTCGGGTTTTACTTTTGGTGTTGATTCTATCTCTGAGGAAGTTGCGGGGTTTTCTCCTTTATAGTTTCCCCGAGGAAAATTCTTTGTGTCTCTTGTCTCTTGTGTTTTATTGTTGTGCATGTTATTCTCTCAATTAAAGATCATAAGATCATAATGCTAGCTTGAATGATAAAAATCTAACACTTTGTAAAAGGGTTTAAGCCCTAAGGTTACCTGTAACATTTTATTCTGCAAGAGGGAGTCTGCGAAAACAACACCAGTTTCAATCTAAAGCCTGTAACAAGTACTGTGATTTGTCGATAATCTCGACTTAGTGTTCATTAATAAGTTAGCTACTAATAAAATGGGCTTAAGATACCCTTAAGTAATCTAATTGAGTTTTAATAGGGTTCATTGATAACTCAGGATTATTCTATATTAATGCGAGAGTTTGATTAAGAACTAGGGAGATTAATGAAAATAGTGTATTAAGGAAGATCTTGGATCTGTACACTTGTTCTGTAAATGAAGGTAATTGTTGCAAAGACTTATTCTTTTTGGAAATAAAGCTATAACTTATATATATTTGAACTACATACTAGATCTTCTAAAAGTCAATGGATTGTAAAACAATAAACTTATATTTTATGTATAAACATACACAGCGATTCAATCAATATGGTACTACTAATCATACATAATTTTATATATTCTTGTACTAGATTAGATCACTTCGATGAGAGAAAAAATACAGGGGATAATCTAACTTCAATTTTGTATCAATCGGACTCTATACAAATACTAAATCCTACAATCATTAAACAATTATCTATTAACTATAACTCCATTCTAAACACTTTACAACTTTCTTAAACATAAGTAAATAATGTCATAATACAGTTTAGAGTTGAAACCTAGATAAGTTGCAAAGAAAAGGGACTAACACTCAGGGGAGACTGTTCCACCCAACCTTTTCCTGAAGCGGCCAAATCACTTGCTTATGACCCTCAAGCTTGTTCACTTCACCACTAGGATGGAGATATCTACCACACAACAGACTTTTGCAACTTTGCACTCAGTAGCAGACTTAACTTGGCAAAACACTTTAGCTATCCCCTCATCAAATTCTTTGTGTGCCTTACTTTTCAGTTTGCAGCAGTCACAAAGTTCATTCTCTCAGAAATCATAATGAGTGGTGAGCCTCCTGCTCAATTTGATGGTTTATATAATATTTCCTAGGTATTTGGGTCAATTTTGGAATTTAATGAGCCCCCCAGCTCAGTTCCCCCTCTCGGGGAACATGACCACTTTTTTAGGGATTATTCTCCTGCAACAACTAGAAAGTGAATGCTAGTGCTGCCACTTGTCAACTAGCCTTCTACAGTTGATCCTTCATCCTAGTGGCCAGTGAACACTCATTTAACAGTATCCCCTGAATAGGTGTCTCCTTTTATTAATTATTATAATAAATAATTCTTCAATTACAGTCATCCCTGACCCACTTGGTCATAAACTTCACAATAAAAAGTAACATAATGTTTTTGCTTAAATAAATAATAAATATTTATTTTTCAGTTTTGGGTATGTTACAAACACCCCCTTAAGCTCAACATCGTCCTCAATGTTTCTTAAGTTATTATGAGTCTTCTTGGAACAGAGCAGGATATGCCACCCTCATATCTCTCTCCTATTCTCAGGTCCCTTCATCTGGACTTAGGTGTTTCCACTGCACCTTTACCTGTCCAATGGTGCGATTCCAAAGAAAAAATTCCCTCTTGTCGTGAATACAATTCGGTTGCACCGAAAAATATTATTTTGGTTCTACATGTATCACATTCCAGTCAATCACATGAATGGCATCATGTATATACTTTTTCAAAATAGAAATTTTAAAAACATTGTGTATCCTAAGATTAGGTGGAAAAGCTAGTTGATAAGCCACTAGATACACTCTTGCCAATATCTCGAAGGTTCCACAATACCTGGGTGCTAATTTAGCACATCTCCCTAGTTTAAATGAGCTCTTCCTTGGTTTTACCTTAACAAACACATGCTCGCCTACTTGGAATTCCTTCGGAGTTCTTTTAAGGTTGCCATGGCTCTTTTGTATTTCTTGAGCAGTTTTCAAGTTTCCTTGTACCTGTTTCACTATTACTTATTATTCTTTTAACATGTTAGGTCCTAACATCAACCGGTCTACTGGATTACTCCATGTAAAACGAGTGTTACACTTTCTACCATATAATATTTCAAAGGGACTAAGCTTTGTTGAAGCTTGATAATGGTTATTATAAGCAAATTCAACCAAATGCAAATAGTCCTCCCACTTCTTGGGATATTCTCTAACATACATTCGCAACATGTCTTCTAATACTTGATTGACTCTTTATGTTTGTCCATTTGTTTGCGGATGATAAGCAGTACTGAAATTCAATTTAGTATTTAATATTTTAAACAAAGTTTTCCAAAAATTACCAGTAAATTTGGGATCTCTGTCAAAGATTATTACCTTTGGAATTCCATGTAGGCGAATGATTTCTTTCATAAAAATGTCAACAATATTAGGAGCTATATAAGTTATTTTAACATGGATAAAGTGTGTTGCTTTACTTAATTTATCCACAACTACCATTATTAAATCATTATGTTTCTAATTTTTAGGTAAACCAGTTACAAAGTCAAGACTGGTGACTTCTCATTTCCAATTTGGAATTGGTAGTGGTTGTAAAATGCCTGCTGGGTGTTGATGCTCAGCTTTTACTTACTAACATTCGATACACCTAGCTAAAAATTCAGCAACCTCAATTTTCATGTTAGGACAAAAGTACTCTTTTCTTAACATAGTTATCATCTTTTGATACCATGGATGTATAGAATAAGGACTGTTGTGAATTTCATTCAAAATCAACTGCTTAACTTTTGGTACATAAAGTCTATTTTTAAACAATATTAAACCTTTTTCATTAACACTGTAATCTGTAATTATATTTTCAGATGTATTATGAGTTATCTTTTCTTTCAAACTATGGTATTCTGGATCCTGCTTTATTCCTTTTTCCAATTTATCTTCCAATATAGTTTTATAACTGCTAATGGCAGCTACAAAACTTGTTACTCCATTCCTGCTTAGGGCATCAACCACTTTATTTGTTTTCCCTTTAATATGTTTGATTTCGAAATCATATTCGCTAAGGAAAGCTAGCGGTCTAGTTTGCCTTGAGTTTAGATTTTGTTGATCAAACATATATTTTAGACTTATGTTATCCGACATTAGCAGAAATATGTTACCTATTAAGTGATGACGCTATATTTTTAAAGCATGGATTATTGCAGCTAACTCTAAATCATAAGTTGCATAGTTCCTTTCATGAGTTTTAAATTTTCTTGATTCATATGCTATTGCATGACCTTCCTGTGTCAGTACCTCGCCCAAGCCTTTGTTGCACGCATCAGTGCATACGATGAAGTACTTGTCTGGGTCTGTTATTTTTAGGATGGGTGCAGTAGTTAATAATTCTTTTAGTTTATTAAAACCGTCTCCGCATTTCTGATCCCAAACAAATTTCTTACCCTTTTTTTGTAATGAAGTTATAGGATTTGCAATCCTTGAAAATCCTTTCATAAATTTTCTGTAATAACCTGTTATCCCCATAAAGGATCGTACATCAGTTACATCCTTAGGAACATGCCAATCCATTATATCTTTTATTTTATCCAGGTCCATCGATATCCCTTCTTCGGATATTACATGCTCTAAATATTGTATTTTATCTTTATAAAAATCACATTTGCTAAACTTAGTATATAGTTACTGTTCTCTTAACACTTGTAGAATTATCTTTAGGTGTTCGTCATGCTCTTCTTTTGTCTTAGAGTAAATTAATATGTCGTCTATAAAGACAACTAAAAAATTTTTGAAGTACTTACTTAGGACATTGTTCATTAAGCACATGAAATGTGTTCGTGCATTTGTTAACCCGAATGGCATAACTACAAAATCATAGTCCATGTATCTTGTCCAGAAAGCAGTTTTAAAGATGTCTTCATCTTTAATTCTAACTTGGTGATACCCAGACCTTAAGTCGATCTTTGAGAATATTGTCACTCCACGTATCTGATCGAACAGATCGTCAATGTGAAGCAGAGGATATCTATTCTTAATTGTCATTTTATTAAGTTGACGGTAGTCTATGCATAGACGCAGAGTACCGTCTTTCTTTTTAACAAAAAGAACCGGTGCTCCCCAAGGGGATACACTTAGTCGTACATAATGTTTGTCTATTAATTCTTTTAATTGTAATTTTAATTCATGCAGATCCAAGATGTTCATTCGATAAGGAGCTTTCGAGTTAGGTACCGCTCCAGGTACTAATTCAATTGTAAAGTCCAGATCTTGTTTAGGAGGTATTCCTAGAATTTCTTTTGGAAATACATCCGCGAAATCTTGCAGGATCAAAATATCCTCAAATATTGGTTTATCTTCTTTATTAATTTGTTCATTCTTTATAATGTGTACAACAAAGACTTTACAACCCTTCCTGGTATCCTTTTACATCTGTAAGGTTGTAATTTGTCTAACATATATATTCCTAGGTATTCCTGTGACAGTAATTATTTCTCCTTCATTATTCAAACAAGTAAAAGTTTTATGAAAACAGTTTAATATCACTTGGTGTTTTTCAAGCCAGTCCATTCCTATTAAGACATTAATATCCTAAAGGTAGCACATTTAGCTTGACCTAAGTTTCAAACTGACTCATCATTAAATCACAACTTTCAACATAATTTACTACCTTTCTTTTAGTTATGGTGGCTAACTGGACCAGGCAGAATTTTACAAAATTTTTTAAGGACAAATTACACTTTTCCACTATGCTAGAAGATATATAATGTAAACTAGCACCTGGATCAATTAAGATGGAAACGGAGAAATTTGGATCATACCTTGCACTTCCACCATGGAATTCTGGTGATCCGCATGTCGATTCTCCACAACTGCATTTATCCGGTGCATCTCGTTTGCCACATCTCCAACTGTTTCTTCTTCCTGGACAGTGTGTATGTTGTTGATGTTCCCTTTCCAGTTCGAACAGTAATAGCGTAATGTGGTCCTTAACATTCCCAGCATTTGACAGGTTCCCGTTGTTCAGTATTTCTAACAAAATTGTTAGATATAACCCTACCCTTTGATGCTACAGTATTATGGGGTACTCTATTCTTAAAATCAGTTTTTTGATAGTTATTCTTGGAGAAGTTTTGAGACTTACTCCCAAAACTCTTATTTGACTTGAATCCTCTTCTCTTTTGATCAAAATGACTTGCCTTTTTAGTCTTCCAATTAGGTAGACTTTCTCTTTTCTTGCTCTGCTCATAACAAAATTCATCCTTTCCCATAGCTTCCTTCAAGGTTTTTGGATTGTCAAACTCAATCCTATATGTGAAGCTAGTAGGTAAGCAGCATAAAAACCGTTGAATTTTAGGCTTTTAATTTATTATGTAAGGTACGCATCTTAGCAGGCTTAAGAACTTGCTTCTCAACTCTTTCATGGGAATGGAACCTAGTTTTAAATCATAGAACTCCTTGGCTCTTTCCTCATAATATTGTTAAGAAATAAACTTTCTCTTGAAGTACTTCTTAAAAACTTTCTCCAAGTACTTTTTTCAAATGTTTTACACTCTTTATATCTTGCCGGCATATGTCAACTTTTCCGGTCAAATTGTAAATATCCATTTTGGCCTTTAATCTGTCAGAATAGTTGTAAATATGGAAGTATTTCTTCATTCTTGTCAGCCAAGCTTCTGCTTCCTCTCCTTTTGTTGCTTCCCTGTTACACATGGGAGGCTTTATTTTCTTGAATTCTCTAGAAATATCTTCGTAGGGTTTATACTTCTTTCTCCTAGGTTTTCGATCACTTTCACTACTATCACTTCTGTATCTATGCATTTCCCTACGTGACCTTGTCTTAACCTCTGAGGAAGATTCACTATCAGGATATTTTGCTTTCTTTCCTTTATGTTTATAGGATGTTGTTTCAAAATCATTTTCAATATCATTTCTTTTATCTTTTTCCCGGTTATGTATTTTGTCCAGTAGATATTCATTCAACTCTAAAATTCTTTTGTTATCATGTTTCATGGTTTGAAGTTCATCCTTCAACTCTCTGACTATTTGTAGTAATCTTGGATTATTCAATTCTCCATAAAAGTTGTCAGGGTTATTATGCTGAGAACCATTTTCAATAGAGGCTTCTACATTCTCCATTTCCCACAAAACAGATTTTATATTTCTTGATAGAAATAAATGCAAAAATAAAATTAGTACTTTGTTTTGTTTTATATGCGAGTGAGCCAATCAGGCCTAGTGTTGGAACCTCGCTCTGATACCACATGAAACATCCCCTAATTTTGTAAATAAAAAAAAATTATTTACTGCATGTAATATTAGAATTTACTAAACAATATTTAGAGCAGTGTTATTACTCATACTTCTTTCGTCAAGGATTACTGTCATCATGGATTAAAGTTATTATTTGTTTGCTTAGTTGCTGACTCTATTGACAAGACATTCTTTTTTACATAATAAAACAGTCTAAAATTAATTTGTTATCACAAGGCAGTTTTTTGTGGTCGTTTGTTTGTTTCTATGCTTGAGCTGCTTAAGGATGGGCCAAGGCCTTACTTAGTCATTACGACTAAAGCATGAAACTCTATGTTATTAAGTGCAGGAAGTGAAGTGCATCGTCTTCTCAATTAAACCGATGAACTCTAAGCTACAAGGCCATAAGGATCACATGCCAAAACAAAAACTAAGGTTTGGGAAAAATCCTAATCCTAAGCCCTTTTATTTATTCAATTCTAAAAAAAACAATAGTACATGTGCCTATTTTATCAAATGTAAAAGTTTAAACCTAAGTTTGTTAATGGTTGAACCTTTACCATTGCAGGTACAACATATGCAAACATTTGAATTATAAAGGTACACCATTCTTCACTGTGAAAAACTATGCCAAAGCCAAGGGTTTCATAAAAATGATGTGATGTTTTGACAGTCGACTCTTTAATTTGATATCCACTTCATACTTTGTAAGTACAAGGTAAATATTTTCTATTAATACAGACGTTGCATTTTTAAAACATTCTCCAGCTGTCAGCGACTAGTTTGATGTCGAAACCCTATGGTTTTCAATGCAACTCAAAGGTTGGGCCCAAAACATATCGATGGGGTCTGGGTGTGGTATCCCTAGTTCTTTTCATTTTGTCTTCCACTCCTTCATATACATTCTTCACTTCTCTCATAGAGAACATAGATGTAGAAATCGTTTTAACTTGACCTCTTGACTTCATTTGGAACTCTTGCAACTGCTCAATGCATAGGTGGAAAATAAGAACTGTGTCAATTGTCGAGTGGTTACCTCTAGTTGGTGTCAAATACCAAGAAGCTAACTGTAACACCGTTCATTAATTTTTCTACTCTACGACAGTATTATTTTTAAATAAAAACATTTTAAACTCTTTCCATCAAAAAATGCAGAACAACTTGGTGCCTGGGATGTGGTTGGACCTCGGCTGAGAAGACTCCTTTCTGAACGGTAAGACCTATGCCTATACTTGTGCAGCTCTGTGGACACAACTGGTCTTTAAGATGCATTTCTTGGCGTTGGAATTCTCCCACTGCTTTAGTTTTGTGTTATGGAAAAGATATTTTGGTGTTGGTATCATTTGGTTCACAATGTAAAGGAGTTATTACCACTCGTGGATTCATAGATGCCTAAGCCACTCTGTGTAATTTTGTTTGGTTCTGGAACTTGTTAAAAACTAAAAGCACCCGTGAGGGTTTCGATATTGTATTTTCTGATTATCTAGCCTTTTTGGTCACTGTGTAAAAATTCCATAATTGAAATATTTATTTGTTGTGGAGTCTTGCAAATATGCCACTTTCTATTGGATGTTAAGATACTTATAAATACTTCTTTAGTTTTTCGTTAGTTGTATCTATAAGTGACTTCCAGTTTTTGTTGACCCGTGAGGATTTCATAGCTTAATTTAGTATTTCAGTGTGGCCATGAGCCTTGCTCTGTCGTTTTGATTTGGGCTTCGAAAGCCACTCTTCATCATTCTTTTTTTTATATCATTTGAAGGTTAATGTAAAATATGTGTTACTGTAAAATACCATCCCATCGATGGTATTCATGAATAATCATAATGGTTTTAAAGGCTTCCACAAACGACTATCTATAATGATACTTAAATCGTTGATTCATTCTCTGTTTGTAAATGCTACCACCCGATACAGTCATGTAACCTTTATTGTCAAACCTAACAGTTTTGGGGTTAAGAAACCACGATTGGTTACTGTTCAGAATTTATGATGGATAGGTTGTATAACAGAACTCTTTGTTTGATGTGTTTACATAACCTTAACGAGTCCTCCAATTTGTCTATAAATAGAAGAAGGTTAAGATTATGGTAAAGCCATGAATTCAAGAGTTGAATGAAAAAGTTAATTAAATAATACATCTGCGGTTACAGAACTTGGTTAAAACAATGTTGGTGATATATGTTCATTTATTTACAGTTTCCCTATTGTAACACTATTTTGCTCCATAATATTCTCTTCTTAGTCTAAATCATAAATGTTTATAAATGTTTTAGTGCAGACTCATGAGAGCTTTTACTTTGATACTTTAACTAGGTAAACATTTCCTTAGTGTTATAAAGAATCATACTTTCTTTAGTTAACTATACTCCTTTGTAAAAGGGTTTAAGCCCTAAGGTTACCTATAATTTTTTATTCTGCAAGAGAAACTCTGCGAAAACAACACCAGTTTCAATCTTAAGCCTGTAATCAGTACTATGATTTGTCAATAATCTCGACTTAGTGTATATTAAAAATTTAGCTGCTAAGAAACCAGGCTTAAGATACCCTTAGTTAATCTAATTGAGTTTTAATATGGTTCATTGATAACTCAGGATTATTTTAGATTAATGCGAGCGTTTGATTAAGAATTAGGGAGATTAATGAAAACAGAGTATTAAGGAAAATCTTGGATCTTTACACTTGTTATGTAACTTGAAGGTAATTATAGTAAAGACTTGTTCTTTTTGGAAATAGAGCTATAACTTTATATATTTGAACTACATACCAGATCTCCTAAAAGTCAGTGGATTGTAAAACAGTTGTTGGAATATAATCCGTCGGGATTATACGTTATTGTAAATATTAGGAATATGAAGAGACTCTCGGATGTGTGATCCCAAGAGTCATTGTAAATGTATAAATAAAGGCATTCTATGGAGAAATAATAAGAATTTGGGAGTTATTTCACCTGACAGTGGTATCAGAGCAATTCATAACTCCTGCATGTACAGTCTGCATTCTGCTGCTATCTGCACCCTGGGCTTTCCTCAGTCTGTAGATTGCATGCATTGGGGCATGCGCTGGCTGCTCTATCGTTCATGAGTGATGCGATAGTATCTCTCTGAGCTGAATGAGTCGCCCTCCTCTTGAATATTGTTGCGTCATTGCCTTAGTGGAGAGATTGTTAGAGCTGTGCTTCAGCTCATGGTGTGGCTGCTGGGATACGAGCCCAGGTCTCCACGGCGCTTATTTTCTGTGTAAGAACATTTCATATCCTTCGATCTAGCCATTATTCTCTGCCCTCTACTATTCGATCTTGTTGGCTCAGCTCTGGCATATGCCATCTGCGTAAACAGACCTGGAAGATGCCCATTATTTCTTTGATTCCTCTCTGTAGTATGTTTTCTCTCAGCGATCCGCTACACAACCCTAATCCATTGAAAGTTGGTGCAATTGGAGTTGCATTGAGTGTGTGAGACCATTCACTATTGTTGTCGGTGCATAAACTCAGATACGTCGAATGCTAGTGCAATTGGAGTATCATTGAGTACTGTGTAAAGATTACGATAGAGCTGCATTGAAGACTGATGTAAAGAGATGAGATGACTGATTGACTGTTGGTTGCAATAATAGCTGAGATCGTTGACTGGTGCTGTTCAAAACCCTATATTTTGTGTGGAGTGCATCCAAAATTTTTATGGAGATGCGTTGAAGCTACTGCATGGAGAGCATTCTAATCCTGTGTTTCTTTGAGAGCTGTGCCTCTCCCTCACCATCACCTGTGTGAGAACTGTACATCTGTGTAACCAGTGGTTGCTATGCGTTGTGTGGTTTCCCTCGATTGCACCCTACGCCTCGTTTTCTAAGCTGTCTTTGTTGAAATGTATTAAGTGTATTTCTTGAAGTATATTCAGTGTATTGTGAATTTAATTTATTTCTGCATAGCTTCATTGAAGACCGTAAAGACTACGTTGAAGTGTATTTCTGTAGACCGTGAAGACTGCGTTGACAAGAAGGGTGCGTTCCAATCTCTTGAAGAAAGCCTGCTTTTCTTTGAACTGCGACCTGCTCCTTTGCATTGGTGAGAGATTGTTTTCTACTAGTTTGAAAGCCATTGAAAGCATATTTAAAGTTGGTATTGTAGGCTTGAGAGGATTAAGTTTGTATTTCAAAGTTTGTATGACAATAGCAGAGACATTGACATTGTTGTAAAGCTTGAGGAAGGTGGCAAAGACTTAGAACTACACCTTTACTCTTTCTTCTTTTTCTCCTATTGTTTTAGTTGCAAGATTCAATCACAGAAGATGCAATCTATAGCATATGTAGTTGGTGCCACTCTCACTGGCAAAGACACTTATCCAGAATGGTGGAGGAAGATCAAATCTGCCTTCATCTACAATGACCTTTGGGACGATATTTGCGAAGGCACCACAATAGAGACAGAAGCTGGAGGGCCCATAACCAGAGACCCAGGACCTCTAGAATCCGAGAAAGAGAAGGCCATTTGGAAAACAAAAGACAAGAAAGCTTTAGTGGTAATCACTGCCACAGTCAGTGAAGAGGTGAGCCAGCACATATTTCCTGCAAAGTCATGTTTTGAAGCACTAAAAACGTTAAAATATCTGTATGATTCACACTTTGAAATGGAAGTTATTCAACTAATGCCAAAACTATTCAGTTTAGAAGTAAAAGACAATGATCCCATGTTACTTGCCTCTGAAATCAAAGATATCATGCACAAGATTCAAGCCACTGGTATGAAACCAGATCTTCCCCTTGCAGCATTTGTAAAATCTTTGTATCCTTCTCACTCCAACTATCTTGAGTCGTTGCAAGCAAGTGACAAGTTCAAATCACTAACATTTGACACCCTGGTAGAGAAGATAGCTGACAAAGAGAAAGCTTTTGGTAAGAAGACAACCGAGCATTCTGGAGAATCACTTTGCTTTGCTCAAAAAGCAAAGAACCACACCAAAGACCAATCCAATGATCATCCCAAAGGAGAAAGCAGCAAGAGAGGTAGAGGAAGAAGAAACTTCAGAGTTAGAGGAGGCAGAAACAACTCCAGCAAAAGATCAGATTTGAAGTGCAAGCATTGTGGAAAGATTGGACACACAGCAGATCAGTGTTGGGCTTCGTGGGACTCCATCAAAGACAGACATAACCAGAAGAAAGATGACAATAAGAACCAAGATGCTAGTAAATCTTCAGATTCTGCTCATTGTATTGTTGCACATTGTAATCTTGGTATTAATGAAATGACTTCACTTTCATCTTATACAGATTGTTGGCTACTTGATACTGGTGCAACATCACACATGACTTTTAGAAAAGATTGTTTTGAAGAACTTAATGAAACAATAAATGGCATAGTTTACTTTGCAGATAATTCAAGTCTTAAACCAAAGGGAATGGGCACCATTCGGCTGAAGATGCTAGGATTCCCTGATTTCTTGTTGAAGAATGTTCTTTATCTTCCAGAGCTATAGAGAAGCCTGCTGTCCTTGGTGCAGATTCGATAGCAAGGCCATTCCATCCACATGTTTGATGGAATCGTAGAAATAAG
This sequence comes from Pseudotsuga menziesii, assembly GCA_001517045.1. Lineage (NCBI taxonomy): Eukaryota > Viridiplantae > Streptophyta > Pinopsida > Pinales > Pinaceae > Pseudotsuga > Pseudotsuga menziesii. Next base: position 51,323 of record LPNX011200895.1, read on the forward strand.
AAATTCCTCTGACAACCAAGTCATCATGACTGGATACGAAGATGGGAAGCTGCTGAAGCTAAAGGGTTCATCTGCAAGGGTTCATAACTATGCCTACCTCTCTCAGCATCGAGAAGGTAATTTGTCATCAAGTTTATTGTGGCATGCAAGATTTGGTCATCTGAATTATAACAATCTCTGTTTGTTGAGAAAGAATGGTGTATTTGGTTTGCCCACCATTCCCAAAGAGAAGAGCAAATGTGATGCATGTATATTAGGGAAACACAGTAAGCTGCCATTCCATGATTCTAATTTCAGAGCAAGTAGGAAATTAGAATTAGTGCATTCTGATTTATGTGGCCCAATGCCAACTCCTTCTGCCAATGGAAATAAGTATTTTATGACCTTTGTTGATGACTACTCAAGAATGTGCTGGATTTACTCATTAAAGACAAAATTAGAAGCATTTCAAACATTCAAGGACTTTCATGCATTGATAGAAAAACAAGCACAATCTAAAATTGGTACACTTCATACTGACAATGGGAAAGAATACACTTCAAATGCTTTTGAAGATTATCTTCGCCAACATGGAATTGCACATTAGAATACCGTTCCCTACAATCCTCAACAAAACGGTGTAGTAGAAAGAATGAACAGAACCATAATGAATATGGTACGCTCAATGATGTTTTTTAAGAATGTAAAACTAATGTTTTGGGGTGATGCAGTGAAATGAGCAGCCTATTTGAGAAACACAAGTCCCTCAAATGCTCTTGATAACAAGACTCCACATGAAATGTGGTTTGGCCATCTCCCTTCAGTCAGGCATCTCATAGTTTTTGGTTCCACCTATTATGCCTCGATTCCAAAGGAGCAAAGAAACAAGCTTGGTGCTCGAAGTAGAAAATGCATTTTCCTGGGGTACGAAGAAAACTCCAAGGCATACCGTCTGTATGATGAGGTAAACAAGAAGTTTGTTATTTCCAGATATGTCATTTTTCTTGAGACTAATAAAAATGACCAATCCATTGAGAGACAGCTTGATCATTTGGAAAAATATCCTCATCCAAAGAAATATTCTGAAAATGAATATGAAATTCCAAACCTTGAAGGGGGGATTCCTATTATGGATCAACCTTTGGAATTTCCATATGAAGCACCAAATCCCCCGCATGAAGAAGTTCCTGCAACTTCACCTAAACAATAGATTCAACTAGATGATGTGATTGAGAGACTTGGAAGACTCAACCTTCAAGGAAATGAAGCACCACCAGCTGATCAACCAGGACCATCACAGAAGATTCCTAAATGGGCCACAAAGACACTTGAAAGTGTCCATCCGGATGAAGTTGG
>LPNX011200895.1:53007-107534 GCA_001517045.1 Pseudotsuga menziesii
ATCAATCGAAGGAAAATAATTTGAAGATGCGACCAAGTATCGACAACTTGTAGGAAGACTTATCTACCTTACAAAAACTAGACCAGATATTTCTTATGTTGTTGGCATACTTTCAAGGTTCATGCATAAACCTTGTGAAGGACACTGGTCAGCTGCAAAAAGAGTTCTAAGATACTTGAAGGGGACTCAAGACGTTGGACTCAAGTACTCTAAGGTGGATGACTTCAAACTTATTGGGTACTCAGACTCAGATTTTGATGGCGATAACGAGACAGGAGTATCAACTTCTGGATACACTATGAGTCTTGGATCAATAGTTGTCTCATGGAGATCATGCAAACAGTCAGTTCCGGCATATTCAACAATAGAAGCAGAATATGTGGCTGCAAAAGCAACGAAAGAAATAGTATGGCTCAGGAATATACTTAAAGATTTGCAAGAAAAACAAGAGAACTCCACTCCATTATTGATCGACAATACTTCTGCAATCAAGCTGGCTAAGAATCCCAGATTCCATGATCGAACCAAACACATCAACACAAAGTATCATTTGATTCGACATCATGTAGAGGCCAAGACAGTCCATCTTCGACATTGTTCCATAAATGATCAAGTTGCAGACATCTTCACCAAAGCGCTTGGATGAGAAAAGTTTGAAAGATTCAGAAATATGCTCGGACTTACTAACACCCCTTCGAATTAAGGGGGGGATTGTTGGAATATAATCCGTCAGGATTATACGTTACTGTTAATATTAGGAATATGAAGAGACTCTCGGATGTGTGATCCCAAGAGTCATTGTAGATGTATAAATAAAGGCATTCTATGGAGAAATAATAAGAATTCGGGAGTTATTTCACCTGACAACAGTAAACTTCTATCTTCTGTACAGACATACACATTGATTCAATCAATCCAGTACTACTAATCATACATAATTTTATATCTTCTTGTACTAGAGTACGTCACTTCAATGAGAAGAAAAATACAGGGGATAAATTATCTTCATTTCTATATCAATCAGTATCTAAACAAACACTAAATCCTATAATCATTGAACAATTATCTATTAACTATAACTCCATTCTAAACACTTTACAGCTTTCTTAAACAGAAGTAAATAATGTCATAATACAGTTTACAGTTGAAACCTGGATAAGTTGCAGAGAAAAGGGACTAACACACAAGGGAGATTGTTCCCCCCAACCTTTTCCTAAAGCAGTAAAATCACTTGATTTGGACCCTCGACTCCCCGAGCTTATTCACTTCACCACTAGGACGGAGATGTATGCCCCACAAAAAAATTCTGCAACTTTTCACTCGGTAGCAAACTTAACTCAGCAAAACACTTTAGCTATCCCCTCATCAAATTCTTTGTGTGCCTGAATTTTCAGTTTGCAGTAGTCACAAAGTTCATTCTCTCAAAAATCAAAATGAGTGGTGATCCTCCAGCTCAATTTGATGGTTTATATAAGATTGCCTAGATATTTGGGTCAGTTTTGGAATTTAATGAGCCACCCAGCTCAGTTCCCCATCTCAGGGAACATGACCATTTTTTTAGGGATTATGCTCCTACAACAGCTAGAAAGTGAATGCTAGTGATGCCACTTGTCAACCAGCCTTCTACAGCTGCTCCTTCCTCCTACTGGGAAGTGCATACTCATTTAACAGTCTCCCCTGAGTAGGTGTCTCCTTTTATTAATTATTAAAACAAATAATTCTTCAATTACAGTCATCCTCGACCCACTTGGTCATAAACTTTACAATAAAAATTAACATAATTTTTTGCTGAAATAAATAATAAATATTTATTTTTCAGTTTTGGGTATGTTACAATCATCATCGTCATCGTCGTCGTCGTCGTTGTTAAAATTATTTATAGTTTCTTAGATGATATCTTAAAACAATTTGTCACTAGAATATCACTAAAAGAACAACATGCATAAAAACATAAGAACACAAGAACATATAGATTTTCCACAAGGAAACCACAAGGGTGAAAACACCGCAAAACTTCCTCAGTATAGAACTCAACCAGTGCAATGTAAAATCCATACAGCAACTTCTTCCTCCTTCTTGGTGCGCTACTACTTATCTCTCTTGCTAAAACCAGCTTGAGTGAGTGAGTACAAATGAAAGGGAGCGCCTAGGCTATTTATATTCTTTCATTGACTTGACCTCTAGCTTGGTGAGGCCGACTTCAGTAGCTATCATGTAATACTCCAAAAATTTGTAAAAATTTAAAAATTTTCATGTAACGTAAAATGTTTGTAGCCGTCACTGCCTAGGAACAATTAACTGCTAACTGTTATTTAAAACAGTTTTAAACTAGAACTGAATCTTTTGTTAATCTCTAGTTCTGCATACTTATTAGTTTGTTTTCATAATTCAATGTTAAGGATTTGATTTAGCAGGTTATGATTTGGAATAACAAGAATTGAAACATCTGTTTAGTTTCTAGTACTAAGTTTGTTTTACTGTCTTATGAAAGTAGGAAGTAACTTCAGTTGAGATCGAGGCTTACTTAGCTTATAGCTAATGCAGTGAAGTGATGCTTCTTTTACAGGTCCTTACATGTAAGAAGTTTGTTACCAGTTTCCAAATCGAGATTATTATCTCAACTAGCATAAAATATAATGCTAGTAAATTTATTTATTTTATAGCTTTGAGCAATAAATGAGGTATCGTTGTTATGTATATTTATGTTCTAAATAGTTTCTGGTAAACATAAGTGTTAGGAAACTGAACCTAGTCCAGTTTCCCTTCTATTTTTCTATAACCAACTTGTTCATTCAATTTTCATCGATTTATTATCAGCTTAGGTTCTGTATGTAATTCTAGTGAATGGAAATTAATATAGCAAATTCTTTTATCACCTTATTACTTAACATCTTAGTAATTCAAGGGTACTTATTTCATAATTGATCAAACTAGGTAAACTTAGACAATCTAAATATGGATATAGTCATAAGTAAAATGGTTGTTATTCACACCTGAAAATAAAACCTAGTGCATAAATAGCTTACTAACTGACCTGGTAGTTACCAGGAAGAAAAGCAATAATCTATATTTTTAAACTATAGTATTAATGCTTTTTATGTAGGTATGAAAGGGTTATTTTCTATAAAACAAATCTATCCCTTTTAACCCTAGTATAATCTTTATCTCCTAAGGTGTTACCAATAAACAAAACATTAGTATCTTTAAACTAATACTAATTCAATATCTAAGCTAACGTTCTAGCTATGCATCTTCCCATAGTTGCAAGTATATACATATAACTGATTTTAATTGCTATATTTTCTAAACTTGCTATAAGGTATTGTTTATTATGCAATTATCATTGAATAGTTTTCTTACATATGTTTTTCTTAAACCATTGAAAAGATTATAAATCATACTATTAACCCTAGCATAATTACTACCTTCCTTCGTTAATTGTTAGAGATATAACAATGCATACAAACCATGATGAAGGACAAGAAGAATTATAATAAGATTATAACATAGTTTTTTTTTTAATGATCATACACCTATTGTTTGCAGGCTACTCCAAGGGTTTTCGAGCTATAACCTAAAACCCACATTGCTCAAATATTTGGGTTGTCACGTGGTCGAAGCTCGATGATTAGGTTTTGTTGACTTTTAGATGTAGTATATAACCATACAAAACCCTAAGAAGTTGCATTATCTTGTTTTTGCTGTGGTGTGAGGAGCTGCAGGCTCATGGCCGCATGGCCTAACTGTCACTCCATTGTATACGAGCCTTCTTTTCATTACGTTTTTCTTATGTGTTAAGAGGTTCATGTGGCCACTGATCTTAACCCGAGTGAGAACTCTCCATCACCATTACCCTAACTCTGTAAACGCCCCTTTTGTCTTTATCTTGTCTCTGCGAGTGCCATCCTCCATACACTAGTGAATCTTGATAGTGTGAGCACAGCCTTGAATTTGTCGTAGTGTGGTTTTCTTGGGTAAAAAGTTAATTGTTTTCATTGCTCAATTTCTAAAGAGGGCTTTGCCTCTGTTTCGTTGTGGTTTTTGATTTCGGCTTGTACGTTGCTTGTATGCATTCTTATGGCAACGAATACCTTTAAGCTCATTGTAACTTTAATTGGAGGTAGGGTTTGATTATACCGTCTTTTTCACAGCAAAGGAAAAGAAATCTATAACCAGGTATAAATTCTTTCAATTTTTGTCCATTCTTGCACTGTTTAATGTTTAATATTTCCGTTATTGACAGGGTTTAACATTTTGTGTTTCTTCACTTTTGTAGACTTCAATCCGGAAATCTTGAGTTGAAGGATACCACAAGAAGGGGCTCTGTGTTATCGTTTCTTCTAGTAAGCCTCGGTTTCGTTGAGGTTCCTCCTGCAGTGGTGTATGGTGTTTATTTTAGTTGATGTAGTTCATTGCGTTTCTGGTTTTCGGCTCGGCCGTGGATACACTGTGTAGTGAAAAGTTTTGGAAGGCCATGTGGCCGATACTTTGATATGTTGCTTACATTATTTAAATCCCTTAACGATTGTTTCGTGTTGGAGACTTGGGGATTTCATAGCCGAGACTTGAGAAATTATGGCCTTCTCAGTCATAGTTTTGTTTACAGTTATGTTATTTTATACAAGCTTTTAAGCCGTGACTCTGTTTGTAAAAGGACATAGGGCCGTAACTGAAATGATTCAGTGTAGGGTTTAACTGCTATTTAAAGTTTGGATAAGCTCGAAGTTTACTATTTTGTAATTTATATTTTGATAATAATTATACACTGTGGTTTAAGTAAAAGATGGAAACTGCGATATTCTTAACTGTTTTGTTTTTCTTCGATTCTGTTTAAATATCCTAAACATAATTTTTGTTACTGTAAATTGATATTTATTTTGATTTCGTTTTAAAAATGGAAAGAAATGTTCCAGACAGTTAGTTTCTAAATTATAGTTTGATTTTTACTGTCAGTAATAAATTTCTTCAGTAAGTAGATGGAAGAAAGATGGACTATGCAACCTAATTCTTTATTGTATTTTCTGGGTTAATATATGTTGAAAGGTTATTACTTACTTCCTCTCAGTTTAAATTATCATACAGTTTTAATACTATTCTTGTGGATAGTATATTAAATTTTATATATTCACCTGTTCGATGCTTATGGTTATATAAATGAAGTAAGTACGTTTTAATTTGTTTTATAGGTGAAATGAATAACCCCTCTATTAGTAAAAGAAGTGGTACTGTAATTTATATTTTATAGTTCCTTCAATTAGGTTTTATTTATAAACCTTAGTTTCTCTTAGTTTAAAATACATAGTTAGTAATTGATTGTAATGTTATTCTAGTTCCATTTTACTTAGTTTAATAATGAAGTTATCTTAATAAACTTCTAGCCTTATTTTACTATTTCTTTATATTAACCCTACTTATTTACTTTATGTTTTATAATATCTTTTAATTACTATAATAATAATAGACCTATAGTAATTAGTCTATCTACTGTGTAAATACACAGACTAGGTAAATTTATATTTTTAGATCTTTTCCTAAGATAGATTTGTTTATATTATTCCAAGTACTCTGTCTGAATAAAAACATCTAAAATAGAAAGGAAAAACATACATATGAATAACTCTTATGAAACCTGTAGAAGGTAATAAATCACATTCATGCATACTTCATTCGATTCTTTATCTGAAGTTAACCTAACCTAATGTACTAGAGTACTACCTTTAAAAGAAAGGTGTGGAAAAATACAGTTAGGTAATTTTTTTTCTATCTATCAGTAAAACTAGAAATTTTTCTAATCATTTACCCTAATCTATCAAATCCAATATTTCACAATATTTTCATAGTAAAAGTATTTCTTTTAACTAACCCTAGCAACAACAAAACAAAAACATATCATATCCTAACTTAAACACAAACCTTCCAGATAACAATAAACAATTAGAAAGCTAGATAAATCAGGTAGAACCTGGAAATGTAGATGAGTTGACAACAACTTAAGGAACCTGTTCCTCCCAACCAACTCCTGGGGAAAAGCTGAACTGCAAATCTCAGGACCCTCGAGCTTGTCTCTTGGTCCACTTGGTAGAAGTACTGGGTGAGAGATGTAGTTTAATAATCCTCTGCAACTCTACTAATTGTTCAGCAGTCAATCAGTTCTGCATGTAGCAATATGAACTCAGCTTAGAATAGTTGCACTAGTCCATGTCTACAGCACTTTCCACTCAAAACATACTTCAAATAGTCCCCTCCATCGAATTTTCTTGTGCACTTCATTCACTCAGAATGTTCCAAGATAAGAATTAGCAGCCTCAGTTGTCTTCAATGGGAAGTTTTATTAGCATGCCTAGGTCTTTTGGGTTAGTTTTCACTTAATGAGCCACCTGCTCTTGTTCCACTTTCTTGGGTAACATGACCACAAAAATAGGGAAGTTGCATCCTGCAACAGCTAGAAGTAGTTTGAGGATGTTTCCAAGTGTCAATCTGCTCTCAACCCAGCCTTCTCCCCCAAGTGACCAGTAAAACACTCATTTAACAGCTTCCTTAAGTTGTTGTCTCATCTTTCATTTATTTATTAATAAAATATTCAGCAATTACATTCAATTATCCCTGACCCCACTTGGTCATTAATTACAAACTTTATAATAAAATATAACATAATGTTTCTTCAAACATAAAATGTTTTGCAAATTGGGGCATGTGACATGTCAGGGCCGACTTGTCCAACTGGGCATTACAAATAGCATTTATTATATTGACACTTGGGTACTAATGAACCGACTTACATTCAGAGATTTACATTACATCCTTCAATGAATCTAACAAGACCAAACTCATCTCCAATAGGAGGAATACAATACAACTAGAATATATTCCAAAGTTACATTATTTTAACACTCCCTCTTGATTAGGAAGGTATTCAACTGTAGTAGAAACTGCTACTATTACAACTATACAACTAATTGGTGAGACTCTATATGTCATAGGAAGTTTTGGTACAACATCATACATCTTCATCATCGATCTCAGCTGAATATTCTTTTGTAATCATCTTTCTTCAATCTTCTTCTTGTCATCTTCTGGAACATCTCCTGCAGTCATCTTCTGAATCATCCACTGGTCAACATCATCTTCTAAATCATCCACTGGTCATCATTAGTGTGTGAACATTGAACCATCGTCTGAATTGTCATCATCTGTATTGTTAGTATGTGAATACTGAACCATCGTCATCTGCATCTTTAGTATGGGAATATTGAACCGTCATCATCTGCATCTTCAGCGTGTAAATATTGAACCATCATCATCTGCATCTTCAGTATGTGAATACCGAACCTTTATCATCTGCATGTTCAGTAGGTAAATACTGAACCATTGTCATCTACATATTCGATATGTGAATACTGAGAACATCATCATCTGCATCATAAGTATGATCGACTATATCTCCAGTATGTGAATACTGAATCACCATCATCTATAACTTCAGTATATGGATACTAAAACATCATCATCTGTCTCTTTAGTATGGAAATACTAAAGAATCATATCTACATCAATAATGTGTAAGTATTGAAACAATCAAAAACATCATTAACATATTAGTGCTAAGGAACAAATCATCTGTAATGCTAGATCATCATCTGCATTACCAGCATAGAGACGTTGGAACATAACAAACATCATCATCAGTAATCAACAGTGTGACTACATTGTACACATCTCATCAAGAATCTCATCAATCATCAGTATAATCAATACTAACATTATCTGAAGCATACATCTCAATCAATAATCAGTATGACAATACTGAAACATACATCTCAATTAGTACAATAGTACTCAACAATCAACATACCAATCAGCAGTCATCGATATAACAATACTGAGCTAACATCTCAACAGTCATCAGTATAACAATACCGAGCTAACAACTCAGCAGTCATCAGTATAACAATATTGAACTAACATCTCAGCAGTCATCAGTATAACCATATTGAACTAACATCTCGTCAGTCATCAGTATAACAATATTGAACTATCCTCTCAACAGTCATTAGTATAAAAATACTAAACTATCATCTCAACAGTCATCAGTATAACCATATTGAACTAACATCTCATCAGTATAACATTAATGAAGGCAAACATCTCATCAATCAATAGTATAGCAATACTGTAACAACCATCCTACCCTCTAACTATCTCAAAGCAGCATCACGGTGAGTTCTCTGGTAGATCCACCTGGGCATTTTGTCTAACTTACTAACCCTTTTGAGCTAGCAAGCCTAGTTAGACAAATGGATCTTCCTGGGGACCAACAAGCCTTGTCCTGAATTACAAACCCACTTGGTTTAAACTGAACTATCTAGACATACTAATCCCCCTAGGATCAACGGGTCTTGTCTAACTAACCCTTTCAGTCCAAACTGTTCTAGTCATACTTACCCTACTCTAGACTGCGCTACTCACCACTGCATCCTTCCTCCATCTACTTTAACTCCCTCTTTTGAGAGAGGCCCTTCCAGACTACACCAAGCTTGTCTCGAAAGTATTCAAACTTTACACGAGAAAGAGGCTTAGTCAACACATTTTCCAATTGTTCCTCTGTAGGAACATACTTGAACTTGATAGCTCCTTTCTGAACCATGTCTCGAATGAAGTAATATCTTACTTCAATATGTTTTGACTTATCATGAAACACTGGATTTTATGTCATCTTGATACAACTCTGATTATCACAAAGGATATCAGTAACATCTATCTCTTCATGAAATAAACTTGCCAACATCTTTCGAAGCCATACTGCTTCACTACAAGCTGAACAAGCAACAATGTATTCTGCTTCTGTTGTGCTAAGTGCAATATTAGTTTGCTTTCTACTGAACCAAGAGATCATTCATGATACCAAACTAAAACAACCTTTCGAAGTACTCTTTCTGTCTTTAGTACTTCTTTACCAATCTGAGTCTGTGAACCCATGTAAACTAATCTCACTATCTGAGGTATATCTAAGCCCATAACCTAAATTTCCTTTTAGATACCTCATCACATGTTTTGCTCCTATCAGGTGAATATGCTTTCGATTCACCATGTACTGACTTAGTGTGTTTACAACAAAACAAATACCAGGTCTTGTATTGTTTAAGTACATCAGTAAACCAATAATATGTCTGTATAGAATGGCATCTATAACTTTCATTGTATCATCATTTACTAACTTCAACTTTGTTGTCATCAGAGTGGTCATAGCCTTACAATCTAGCATTCCAAACCTCTTCATATTTTCCACCGTATATTTCCCTTGGTTTAGGAAAATATCATCTGGGGATTTCCAAACTTCAAGACTTAGAAAGTAGTGCATCATTCCAAGGTCTTTCATCTCAAATTCTACAGCCAGCTTCTTCTTGCATTCAATGATGAGTTTATCTTCTCCTGTTAGGAATAATTCATCCACATATAAAAGTAGTATCATAATCCCATCATTCTCAACCTTATAGTAAAGGTTAGAATCTATCTTACTCTTGGTAATGCCTAAACTCATTAGGAACCCATCTATTCTTTCGTACCATGCTCTGGGTGCTTGGTTTATCCCATACAATGCTTTCTTGAGTCTGCATACATAAGCTTCTCGATCATCAGTCTCGAACCCTTGCGGTTGTTCGATATACACTTCTTCTTCTATCAAGCCATTTACAAAAACTGTCTTCACATCCATTTGATGTAACTTCCATTTATTCTTGGCTTCCAAGGCAAGGACAGTTTTGATTGAAGTGTACCTAGCTACTAGAGCAAAGGTCTCTTCAAAGTCAATTCCTTCCTTTTGGGAGAACCCTCTTGCTATGAATCTTTCCTTGTACTTTTCTATACTACCATCTGCGGAATGATTTGTTTTGAATATCCATTTTGAGGATACTGTTGGTTTGTCTTTTGGTCTTGGGACTATTTCCCACACATCATTCTTTATTATGGATTGGTATTCCTCGACCATTGCATCAACCCATTCCTTATGTTTTGTTGCATATTCAAAACAAGTTGGTTCTTTATCAACTAGATCACTCATCAAGGCCATATAACTGGGATATGACTTTGGCTTATTTATTTCTCTAGTGGTTCCTTCTAGGACACCAAATCCTTTTTCTTCTTCAATTACATCACGAGCCCAGGCAAGCTTTCTCTTTCGAGAAATCATTTCATTGGGAACTTATTCAAGCAACTGAGGTTCAGTCATGTCATGATCCTCAGGTATCTGACTTTCTTCTTCATTCCCACCTGGTTTAAGATTCTCTGTAACTTTGATAGTTTCATGTTCCTCTTCATCTTCTCTATCTTTCTTCGACTTTCTAAAAGTTGAGCCTTCGTCAAATGTTACATCTCTGCTAAGCTCAATATGACGATATCCTGGGATATAGATCCGATAGGCTTTTGACTATTAATTATATCCCACAAATAATCCCTTCTTTCCTAAAGGTTCTAGCTTTGTTATTTTCTCCTTGGGAATATGAATATACGCAGGGAAAACAAATATATTTAGGTGACTTACCTCAGGATTTTCTCTGGAGAACATTTCTTCTGGAGTTTTGTTCCCAAGGGCACTGTGGGAGATTTTGTTCTATACATATACTGTTGTTCTGGCTGCTTCTACCCACAGGTACATTGGTAGATCTTGATCATGTATCATGGAATTTACTACTTCCATGATAGATCTATTCTTTCTCTCTGCCACACCATTTTGTTGAGGATTATAGGGAATGATAAGCTCCCTCTTAATCCCAGCCATCTTGCAGAAATCATTGAACTCATTTGATGTGAACTCTCCTCCATTATCTGATCTTAAAATATTTATTTTCCTCTCAAAGAGGTTTTCTATTAGGGCCTTAAAATCTTTAAATCTTTCAAACACTTCATCCTTCTTTTTCAAAAAATATATCCAATTATTGCGGGAGTAGTCATCAATAAAGGAAGAATAATAAACATACCCTCTTAATGAAGTTGTTTTCATTGGCCTCCATATATCTGAATGGATAATATCTAAGATCCCCTTTACTTTGTTGTCACTCTTTGGATAGGTATTCTTAGTATTCGTTCCTTGTGTACATCCTTTGCATACACCTTCATGTTCTATTTGAATTTCTGGTAGACCAATCACAACCTTGCTTACTATTAGAAGAGCTGTGTAATGAACATGAGCAAGCCTTCTGTGCCAAATATCACATGGATTTATTGTAGTTGTTGCTAAAGCTGAATTTGCATGTCCCTTCAGCTTGTAGAGTCCTCCTTCTTCAATTTCAATTTCTACTGCATCATTTATGGTCTTTCCTTTTGACCACATGAGAAATTTTCCATCTATGAAGGCAACTTTGAATCCTCTCTTGTCCAAGGCTGAAATAGACAAGAGGTTCTTCTTTAGTCCAGGGACATATAAGACATCCTTCATCTTCATGGATTTTCCAGAATCCAACTTATAGGATGATTCTCCCATTCCTTTAATGGGATACTGAGAGTCATCTCCAAGCATTACTTTGTGTGGTGAATCTTTTTGTACAAGGAATGATAGTGATTCCTTGTAACCTGTCATGTGTTTGGATGCACCACTATCTACTAACTAGGTGTCATTTCCTAGTGAGACTGATCCTGTTAGGGCAGAAATCAGTACAGATTCTTCATCTTTCTTTGCTTCCTCTTCTACCAATTCTTGATCACTATCTTCAGCAGCATGAGCTTGGAACCTTATCATATTTTTAACTCTTCTTCTTTCGTGGGACAGTTGATGGCAATGTGTCCCATCTTATGACAAGTGAAGCACTCATAATTTGAGAAGTCTTTCTTGGGTCTTTTGAACCCTTGAGTCTTGTGAGGATGATCATAACTCTTTCTTTTGTGTTTGCCTTTGGCATGGGCTGTCAAGGCTTGATCTTCATTTTCATTTAGCTTCACTTCTCTGGATAAGATTATTTCTTCTTCTTGAACACATTATTCCCATAGCTTTATAAATTTGGTTAGCTTTCTTCTTGAGCAAATTCCTCGGATAAAATCTTCCCAATCTCTTGGAAGACCATTAAGGGTGGTCATCACAATTTTTGCTTCTTCTATTGTATCACCAATTGCTTCTAGCTGATCTTTAATTTGAGCCACTCTTGAAAAGTAAGATTGCATAGTCTCTGACTTTTGAGTCTTCACACTTTTGAGGTGATTCCTCAGAGTCATCTTCCTATTGATATTTCTCCCTTCAAATAAACTGGATAGGACATCAAACATTCTTTTTGGAGTTTCTCTTGATGATACTTGAGGAATCAAGTTATTCTTGATGGATTCATCTATGATCCTTTTGGCTATGATCATATCCTTCTTATTCTTGGGCTTAGCTTCCTCCTCTTCTGGTTCTTTCACTTCCTCCTTCACAAACTTGTCTAGATCATTGTCTTGTAGGATGAGCATGATCATATACTTCCATGCTCTGAAGTTTTCAGCTCCTTCAAGCTTTTTATCTAGCTTGGTGTTCTTAGTCATCTTCAACAGAATGAGAAATTCAAATGGAACAGGGATGAAGAGTACTTACTTGAAGAAATTTTTTTTTGGCTGACCTCCTTCTAGAAGACCTAGTGTTAGATGTAGAAACCCTAATAGGATTGAGAGGTGGAAAAGATGCACCCTCCTGAGGCGAGGTAGACTATATCTTCCTTTTTCTGAGATTGATGATGAAACCTTGGGAAAACTGAAACCCTAATTTGTCCCGGCAGTAGTAATAGGTCCAAAATTGAAAAATCTTGAAATTCAATTCTGTCGCCACAGAAATATGCGACCTTCAGAGGCGAGTTGGATGAACCCTCTTTTCTGGTTGAATTGTCGAAGGATTTGTTAAGAACAACAAACCCTATTTGTGCAGTGTCTCCTTTTAGGGTGGCTCTGATACCATGCTAAAATCCTTTATAATTGCTTAGATGATATCTTAAAACAACTTTTCACTAGAAGATCATTCAAAGAACAACATGCACAAAAACATAAGAACACAAGAACACAGAGATTTTCCTCTGGGAAGCCACAAGGGAGAAAACCCTGCAAAACTTCCTTAGTAAAGAAATCAACCAATGCAGTGTAAAATCCATACAACAACTGCCTCCTCCTTCTTGGTGTGCTACTAATTCGCTCTCTTTCTAAAACCAGCTTGAGTGAGTGAGTACAAATGAAGGGTAGCGCCTCCCTATTTATATTGACAAATGAAGGGTAGCGCCTCCCTATTTATATTGACAAATGAAGGGTAGCCGACTTGTCCAACTGGACATTATAAATAGCATTTATTATATTGACACTTGGGTACTAATGACCCGAATTGCATTCGAAGGTTTACATTGCATCCTTCAATGACTCTAACAAGACCAAACTCATCTCCAATAAGAGGAATATAATACAACTAGAATATCTTCTGAAGTTACATTATTTTAACAGTCGTCGTCGTCATCACCATCATCATCATCACCTTCATCCTCATCATCATCATCATCGACATCTTCATCCTCATCATAATCATAATCATCATCATCTTCATCCTCATGATCGTCATCATGGCTGGCATCATCATCATCGTCGTCGTCGTCGTCATATTCATCTTCATCCTCGTCGTCATCATCATCATCATAATCATCATCAACATCATCATCGCCATCATCATCGTCGTCGTCGTCATCGACGCCGCCACCACCATCATCATCATCAGCATCATACTCATCATCACCATCACCATCATCACCACCATCATCATCATCATCGTCATCATCATCATCGTCGACATCTTCATTCTCATCCTCATCATAATCATCATCATCTTTATCATAATGATTGTCATCATGGCTAGCATCATCATCATCATAATAATCTACATCATCATCATCTACATCATCATCCTCATCATCATCATCGTCATCTTATGATGATACCACTCATAATAATCATCATCATCATGATAATCATCATCATCATGATAATCCTCATCATCGTGACTTTTATTATTTCACATGAAGATGATGATGATTATGATGATGATTATGATGATGATCATGACAATAACAGAACTCTAATGATAATCATCATCTACAAGATATTATGTAGAATCTCAATTCTCTACATTATCTAATGTTTCTCCATGTTTCTTCTTCTTTTATTTCCATTTCTTAGCTAGATATTTTGTGGATACCACTTTCATCACATTGTTCCCTACCTTTGTTTTCCACTTAGAAATTTATTAATTCAACTATTCAATTCTTTTTTTCTACCTATATTGATGTATATCATAGTGATCGCACTTTTCCTTTGAAGGAAAGGGTCTTACCAAAGAAAGTTCTCGTCATCGCTACTTAGGAGGAATAATTGTCTCTATTGCCAATATGTATCATACAATGCCTCGGAGGATTGCCAAGGAATAATTGTCTCTACTCTTGAAATTTCCAAAAAGGTAGTCGTTTTAGGTGAATGAATGTGTGATCAAGGAGGGGAATCTAGAAAAGAGGTTAACTCAAATAAGTTAGACTCGAAGCAACATGTACATTGAGTGTCATGAGATGGATAAAAAAAAATGTTTTATACATAACAACGTTGTATAGAAGCCTAGAAGAAAGGTTTAAAATAGTGTACAACTTCTTTAAGTATATGGTACTAAAGTATTGCAGCCAAGAAGATACTATGAACATGTTGAAGAAGTTCATTTCTAGTGAAAGTGGAGTGGCCACTTTGATGAGGATGAAGAACAAAGAGATAATGACACCTGTAATGGAAATTTGTTAAGGAATTTTTGTTGGTACATTGAATAGTACTTAGAGAAAATGAACAAAGGTTCATATTAGACTAATCCCTAACCTAAAACACTTAACCCTTATAAAACATAGTACCTATAAAACCTATCCCCTAACCCCTATAAACCCTATCACTTATTATCACCAACAATTATCACATTTAACCCTTTATTCATATGAGTCTTAACCACTACAAAGTCTATGCATACAATGTCAAACACCTAATAATTATATTTATTTATACTTATCAAAATTAAATATTTTTAAATTAAATCATACTTGTAAATTTATATAAAATTTATTTTTCAGTATATATATATATATATATATATATATATATATATATAATAAAACATAAAACAATAACAAACAATCTCACCTTTCAACTACCTCTTGCNTTCCTCTTCATGAGAACACTTCTTCCTTTGTGCATATCATCGAGTGCTCGTCGAGCTCATTCAGTGATGATATGAGCAATTCGTGCGGAGACGAATATTTGATACTAAGACCAATATGTATTTTCATTTCATATTCATGCACACGCTTCTTCCTCTGTGCATCTCGTCGAGTTCATTCCATAATCATCTGAGTAACTCAACCAGAGAGGAATATCAAATACTGAGCTAGCGGTCGGATAGTGGAAGCAACGATTTGGACCTGTTGAAGACTAAGGAGAGTGGATTGTGGTCGTGTAGGGGAAAAGGAGGCCAATTAGGAGAGAAACTTTAAGCGGAGACAATGCCTCCCAAAATTGTGGGTACCATGCCCTGATTCATTTCTATTTGAAAATTTTAAAAATTATTTTGTGAATCTCTAGGGTTTCATTACTAATTCGATCTTCCTTGGGGTTTAATTTCAAATTTGATTCATAGATATATTTTGAGTATCTGGTATCAAAATCCAACATTATAATCAAACTTGATTAACCATTATCTCCATTTACCCACTAAGAAGCATTCGCTCCTTTCAAATTTTATTTTCGTTTGGGGTTTGAGTTCATCTATGCACAAAGTGTATTTTGTCTTATTGGATGTTTGTGATGGCTCATACCCTTATTTGGTTCATCCCCAGTGACCTATTTCCCTAGATCCCAAAATTTTATATCCTTAAGCACAAATGGTACACCAAACATTGTATGGTACAGGGCTTGCGAGTCCAACAATGGGATGGAGGATAACTAAGATGAAAAAGAACCAAAATAGATTTTCATACCACAAGAATCCTTGACACCCAAATGATGAGTGTTAATTGATATAGGTTAATATTTGTACGAAGTCTCAAGATCATCTCATTGAGTAACAACAAATGTCTAGTTGTGAAGATGTATGTAGATTTAAACAATTCACAGCAGGACCAAGTCTAACTTAAACTCCATACAAAACAAGAACAACATAGATAAACAGAGACAGTCACTAAGCAAATAAAGATGAATTGTTGTTATATTGAAAATGGTTGTATATAAAGAACAAAAAAGACTGTGCAAAAGAAGCGGGAGAACCAGCATTCAATGCAGTTGGTTATGAGCTATACCAACCAAATTTACTCACCGACGTGAGCTTAATTGCAACCTACACCAACACCCCCCCTTAAGCAAGAGGGGGAATACACAGAAATAGACAAAAATGGGTCCTAGAAACAAGGCCTGCTAAGGTACCCATGTACAAAATTATCAAAATATATATAGGAAAACATGGAGGAGAACTGAGACTATCCCCCCTCAAGGACAATGTCCTTGACCCCAAGTAAGGTATGAAGTTGAATAAATCTAGTTTGTGCCAACAATTTAGTGAATATATTAGCAACCTGCAATCCAGTCTTGCACTATTGCAAACCAATAATTTGTTCATGAATCAGTTGTAAAATGAAATGCATGTGAACTTATATATGCTTGGTGAGTTGATGCTCCACAGGTTCCTTGGAAATATGGATAACACTCTGATTATTGTACCAGATTACAGTGGGCTACGTGAATGGCATATATGCTCACTTTTGCATTAATTAATGGAAGAAAACAAATTTTTATGGAAACCCATGTGATGGGTGGCTCCAAAATCGAATATACATTTAGGTTCAGGTTCATAGGAAGACAAATCTTCTCTAGCATAGAGAGTTTTAGCATTCCCTGTATCATTCCTAGGAAAAGATTGGCTGATATTTAAATTGTGTTTCTTCATTTATGAAGACAAGACAACTAGTTTCTTAAAACAATGAGATTCTTAATGACTATCTGTTACACAAAATGCACATTTAAGAGGATTTTTCTTTCCTTTAGAATCTGGTTTAGGAGAGGAATGTGAAGAATTATCTTATTTTGCATTGTCTGTGTGTTTCCCTTTAGATGCATTCTTTATGTGCCACTCTTGAATTTGAAGGTGAGCTAACTACTAATGCACAAGACTTAGAAACTATAGAGATAAGAGATCCCATTTTAATGATCTTATCCTGCTCACGAGTAAGTCTTCCAGCAAAGGCATCAAAAGTAGAAATTACAAAATCCTGACCCAAGGCATACTGAGTTGAATCAAATGTAGAAACAAACACTAAATATGATTCTCCTAACTTAGAGAGCACTGCATATATGAGTTGTTCATCTTTATTCTCAATATTGCAGTCCTTCAGCTGAAGCCTAAGGGATTTGAACTTGGAAATATAGTCTTGAATGATATCAAAATTATTAGGATTCAGACTAATGAGTTCAATTTCCAGTTGATGGCCATGAATGGCATTTGTTTTACAAAACAATTTTCAAGTTAATACCATGCTTCATGGGGAGTGTCTATGCCTTCCAAGTGAAACAAGAGTTCAGTTGAAAGAGAGAGATAGATTAATCTTAAGGCTTCATCACAATGATTATGCCATTTAGGCTTCTCAACATTTTGAGTGGGTTCTTTCTCTGAGCCAATGATGACCCTGTACATACCTTTACTCCTAAGTATTAAATTGAGCACATAGATATAATGTGGACAAAAAAACAACTAACAAAATAGATCACACAATTTACTCAGTAATTGAAGAATGAAACAATGCAAAAATGGCTTGTAGCTGTGAATGCTTTCATTAATCAAAAAGGTAATTAGATAATAATTACAATGAATTACAATGGCTTTAATAGCCACATGCAATTTGAATCCACATGAGGAAATTCGAATTGATTAGACTCTACGTAACTGTAGGTAACTAAGACCTTGTCTAAATCACTATCGGAGGACTCAATAGTTAACTGACCTTGTCTAAACCATAACTAGAGTTCATCGAAGTTCTAAAACACAACTCTCAAGTGTTACATTCAGTGTTAACTAAGGCTAACTGACTGTGGTAGGTGAGAAATGCACCCCTCCTGAGTGCAGCCATGTAAACCTAGTGCTAACTGAATGTAACTGACTCCTAACTTAGCTTGACTAGTCATCAACTAAATTGAGCTGACCTTGGTTGGTTTTGGCACTCCCACTGGCTCCTAAATTGTAGGGATTGGTCTAGGAGGCTCCTAAACTAATGCAATCAAGTGCAATCAGTGGCAATAGGCCTCAATTAGTGTTCCTCAAACTTTAGTAACTGAAACATGTGCCCCAATTAGGCTAAGTGGACCCAATGGTGCTAGTGACTAAAAATAGACTAGATGGAATCCCAATTTAGACATGAATCCTGATTTAGACATATGACCAAATTGGACAAGGGAGGATTAATAATCCTAACACCCCCCCTGAATGCTAACTTGGACAATCTGTGGGCACTGGTAACTAAGACCATAGGTCACCCATTACATCAAGTAAAATAAAGTAATTGCTTAATACAAGGAGCTGGGGCAAAAACCACATGGGAAAAAATCCCCCCCTCTATCTAAGCAGGTAGAATCCGGTCTCAAGTTTGAAAAACTTGAAAATATGTTGCTGCAATATTGATCTCTATGAGGTAGTGAAGCAGTATCCATGGTGTGCTGTGCACAGGTATTATGGGGCATGTAGACTTCTCCTTCTTCTCCAAAAATGATGATGGAAGGAAGGAGGAATGTAACCTTTGTCTCTTGCTAGACGAAGAGGTGTATGATAATATCCATTATTCTGAATGTATTGAGACTGAGCCCTTTCCATATAACATCTTGCAGGGAGTCTATTGCATCTCTTTGAAGGAGGTAAGATTGCATGGCATAGAGCAAAGGTCTTTCCTTTCTAAGTGTCAGGTGAGTTTCCAGTCATCTTGCTAGCTTGCAGTTTGGAAGTAGGGACTGAATCTATATCTGAGCCACCCTAAATCTCAATCTTGTAATGTCCCCTTTTTGGAATTTTATTAAAATACCCAATTTTCCAATTTTTTCACAATTTTGGCTCTTGACTAGTTTTGATGTCTAGACCTCCAAATTGACCCAAATGCTTCCAAATTTTCTCTGAAGGTACATGACTGATAATATAAATTAAATATCATGCTAATTTATTTTTTTTGACCTCCAAATTACTTCTACAAACTTTTTTAATGTTCTGTTCAAAGTAGGAGTCTTTACTAGCAAATTGGGGCTCCAATTCCCCCTGGGTAATTGTCGGAAATGGCTTCCCAAATGATCCCAAAGTCACTTGAATTTCTAAAAAGAGTATGGGTATGTGTAAGGGACCTTTTAAAATTCTCATATGCATCATGGTTCAGTTTATACAGTCTGTTATGACTCTTTCCAAAACAACCCCCAAGTCACAATTTCAACCCTTGGGGAAAATGCACCAAATCTTCTCCCAATGCAATAAAAATGAGTAAAATGGATTCCAATGCTTAAGTAATGAACATGAGACTTTAAATACACATTAATTACAGTCCATACATCATAAATTTATAGGAGATACATTACTCTATTCGAAATAATAAGCATTACCATGGCATATATCAAAATGGAGTGGAAATGGTCATTGTTTTCTCATTAAAAGTCATTTTGACATACAAATATTGGGAATTTCGACTTGAAAATTTTTGAGAATGAATAAAAGAGAATATTTAACTGATTCCAATCATAAATTGACAATGAAATGCTCTACCAATTCGAAATCATCAGCATTACAATGGTTCACAACAAGATAGTGGGGAAATGACACTATTTCTTCATTGTTCAACATTTTTACATGAATTCTTTTGCGTATTTATACCGGAGAGTATTTTAAACATTAAATACATAGAATATACATCATAACATAAGACAATGAGCATTATAATCTTCCCCAAAGAGATCAATAGCTCACCCAAAGCGCAATCCCGCCATTGGCATGAATATGGTGTGAAAACTGGAAATAGTTGAGAGTGCTGAAATAGAAGAATAAACATTCTTTCATATATATTACACCTACAAATAAGACTCCATTAAATCTCCATTAAATACCTAAGTGGCCTTTCCAAACACCAACTAGGATGGGAATATTTCACCCTCGAAATTGGCTTAAGCAAGAAAACTAGTCATCCACTAGCTCTCACAATTCACAAATGAGCAAAAGCTCTTCTCATGGCTGATACCTGTATTTTATAAACATTATTGGTATTCTAAGGTTCCAAATCCATCCATAAACCAAATCCAAGTGGAATTGGTGTGGCTGCTCATGCTATGCCATGTGGCCTCTCTCTTCACCTTCCCTCTTCTCCCAAATTTGAGTAGGAGCCTCTTCGCCTTCTCCAACTCCCAATTTCGACCTCCAAGATGCTCTATTAAGGCCTGACATGTCATTATGTCAGTATTTCAGCCTTCAGATCTGACTTGGGTCATAAATGTCATAGAATCTCCATCATTGGTGTCATAGCTGTCATAAATGTAAGGGGAATCTAGCCAAGTGTCCATGAAACTCCCATTTGGCTCTTCCTCTCCCATGTAAGTTACACTTCATCTCAATTTCGACCTATTAAGTATATGGACAAATATATTAACATTATAATCCATAAAAAAACATTAGACTTCCCATATATTCAAATTTGCAAGAGAAATATACCATTTAACATAGGAATTCTAGCTAGTGTGGGCCCCATAGTCTCCATGTGTCTTCATGCTCCATTGTCATTTAAATTTTCTCTTGTATTTATTTAATAAGATCAATTATTAAATATTTATCCCCTTCTAATTTCTAAACATCATTTATTATCCCCCTTATTCCAAATCTAAGAGCTTCCACCCCCAACCTAGGAAACTAGTGATGTTCCTCCTTGGCAATTATTTGACTTTTAGCATCCATTTGACAAATTTCATCAATATGGAAAATTTGATTTGGCCATTGTGACCCAATGCCAAATTTGGGACATTAAAATCCTCCCTTCCCAATATTTCTTGTCCTCAAGCAATTTCAAACATGGTTGTTGAAGAACCTGCTTTCTGTATGATTCTTTGAGGTTGCCACTACGCTGCCCACTTTGAGTCTTTGAGATACCATGAATATTTCAAAGAGGAACCACCATGCTTGCTGCTGCACTACTCTAATTAACATAACCTTATTAAATGGGGAATCATCTACCATACTGTTTGTTTCCCAAATAATTTGAAATCAATGGGACTAAAAACTATCCCAGGGTCCCATTGCTTGCATTGCACTCCAACAATTAAGAGTGCTCTCCAACCCATACCATTTGGAAAGAGAATTCTTGGATCCCATTTCCTTGTATGCATTCTTCCAAACATCATGATTTCATAATATATATCATCAAAGTATATAAAAACATAATAAGAATGAACATCGAGGAGGTGCC
Source organism: Pseudotsuga menziesii (assembly GCA_001517045.1). Classification (NCBI taxonomy): domain Eukaryota; kingdom Viridiplantae; phylum Streptophyta; class Pinopsida; order Pinales; family Pinaceae; genus Pseudotsuga; species Pseudotsuga menziesii. The sequence continues at coordinate 74,487 of LPNX011200895.1, forward strand.
TCACCAAGAAATCATGAAAGTGCTTATACCTCCCACTGAGTAGACTATCATTTTCCAAGTACATACATGCTTCAAGTGACCAATCAAATATTCTCCAATGACATAGGTGAGGTTCCCATGTCCTATAATGCTGCTCCCAAATAATGTAATATGCATCAAAATAATAATCACCCATTGTTTCTTTCATCCAAGAAGTGAATGAAGAACCTCCACCAAAATATGAACCAAATAAGGAGCAAATAAAACATGAAGACTTCAAGTGTCTCAAAGAAGTCTCATCAATACACCCATCAATATGTATATCATCAGGAAATAACAGAGGATTTTTCTGCCAATAATAATGTTCCTCAATCATATCCCTCTTCACCCAAGTGTTGGATGAAGTTCTTCCAACATCAAATGAACCAAGTGTTGAGCAAGAAAAACCATGAGCCTTCAAGTGACTCAAATGAACACCATAGGTGCACCCATGTAGATGTGTATGATCATAATGTAAACAAGGATGCTGCTGCAAATTTAAATAACATGTTTCTCTTATAATTCTATCATCAAAAGGAGAAATAGAATTTCCATGCTCTTCATGTGGCACCATCAAAAAGAAACCTTTCACCCATACTTCATTAGGATGACTGCTGCAAAATTTAGAAGTGTATGATGTAGGAGAAATAACCAACTCACCCAAATGATCAGTAAGTGAAAAATTGTCATAATGTGAAGTATCCATAGGGGTAGAATTATTCCCCTCCCTAGAAAATGCCAAAATTTCCTCATTGGTTGGTTCCAAGGTGTTGGAATTATGCACTTCTTCAAAAATTGTGTAACCATTTTCAAGAGGCAACTCAAGTTCCTCTTCCACCATTACTAGTGATTGTCTCTCATCAATATTATCTTCAAATACATCAAGATGCTGCAATTTCCCATGGCTCTCATGACCCCTCATGTCATGAGAATCCTCCAAACAATCTACCATTTGACCATCTGAAACATAGGAGGAAAAACAAGTGTCTTGCAACTTTCCAAGAAGTTGTTCATTTTGAATTGTGAGCTTATGAATAACTTCATTATTCTTCAAGTAGGATTCATGTAAACATTCACTAATCTCAATGAAATTTTTTCTATCAAAAATCAAATATATTAAATTACCTTTGATGTTGCACATTGCTCTTTGGATCTTCTCCATGTCTTCAAGGAAGGATGGCTCCTCCAAGGAAGTAGCTCTCCAACAAGAATTTGATACCAATGCTTGAGTGTCATGGAGTATGCTAAGGGCCTCTTGGATATTATTTTCATTCATCTCTAAGGACCCTTCAATAAAATGAGGCTCTTGCAAATGAACCTCCTCATCTTCTTCCTTCTTGCTTGGACCAACTTCATGAAGCTCAAGTGGTGATGGGGAAGTTGATCTTGTTTCTTCTTCAACTGCTACAAGGTCTTCATTTTCATGTTTAATGGAATTTTGGCTTGCAGCAACATTATGAAATTTGATCTCTATGTCACCAACATAGAGTTGTGAGCACCCATCAATAGGTACTCCTTCATAGTTCAATCATCCATCAGTAGATGCTCTTTGTTTCATTTCCAAGGTAGCGTGTGTCTCAAAATTATCTTCAATATTTTCAATAAAAAAATTCTTCATACTCATGCAATGTCTCTTCATATTTTTCAGAGTCACTTGGGAGTGAATTTAGATCATCTTCATGTAATAATTCTTCTACTCCACCTATTTTAGAACTAGGTGGTTCATGGGTCTCCTCCGTTTGCTCCTTCAAGCAACTTGATGCATTTTTCTCCTTGGTTTTCTTAAAATCAATATATTTTCCCCAACTTTGGATAGCCAAAAATTCAAATCCTTTCATAATATTCTTGGTCATGTCTTCAAATATAGTTTCCATGCTTTTTATTATCTCCTCGCCATCATATGAGGTTCTCTTTTCATGCCTAGTCATAGTTTCCAAAAACAAATTGCCTTCTTCTCTTACTTCTTTTTTTTCCTCTTCAACAAAGGCACTTTTGGTTTCAATATATAATGGTGGTCACTGAATTATTGCACTCATAAATATCAGACCACATCAGGTGCCAAGATCATGCTCTGATACCACTGTAATGTCCCCTTTTTGGAATTTTTTTTAAAATGCCCAATTTTCCAATTTTTTCTCAGTTTTGGCTCTTGACTAGTTTTGATGTCTAGACCTCCAAATTGACCCAAATGCTTCCAAATTTTCTATGAAGGGACATGAATGATAATATAAATTAAATATAATTCTCATATATGTTTTTTTACCTCCCAATTACGTCTGAAAACTTGTTTAATGTTCTGTTGAAAGTAGGAGTCTTTACTAGCAAATTGGGGCTCCAATTCCCCCTGGGTAATTGTTGGAAATGGCTTCACAAATGATCCCAAAGTCACCGTAATTTATGAAAAGAGGCTAGGTATGTGTAAGGGACATTTTCAAAGTCTCATATGCATCATGGTTCATTTTATACAATCTGTTATGAGTCTTTCCAAAACAACCCCCAAGTCACAATTTCGACCCTTGGGGAAAATGCACCAAATCTTCTCCCAATGCAATAAAAATGAATAAAATGGATTAAAATGATTAAGTACTGAAAATGAGACTTGAAATACACATTAATTACAGTCCATACATCATACATTTATCATATATACATTCCTCCATTCGAAATAATAAGCATTACCATGGCATATATCAAAATGGAGTGGAAATGGTCATTGTTTGCTCATTAAAAGTCATTTTGACATACAACTCTTGGGAATTTCGGATTGAAACTTTCTGAGAATGAAGAAATGATAATATTTAACTGATTCCAATCATAAATTAATAATTAAAGGCTCTACCAATTTGAAATCATCAGCATTACAATGGTTCACAACAAGATAGTGGGGAAATGACACTATTTCTTCATTGTTCAACATTTTTACATGAATTATTTTGGGTATTTCGACCTGAGAGTATTCTAAACATGAAATACAGATAATATACATCAGAACATAATATAATGATCATTATAATCTTCCCTAAAGAGATCAATAGCTCACCCAAAGCGCAATCCCTCCATTGGCATGAATATGGTGTGAAAACTAGAAATAGTTGAGAGAGAGTGCTGCAATAGAAGAATCCAAATTATTTCCTGTATATTACACCTAAAAATAAGACTCCATTAAATCTCCATTAAATACTTGAGTGGCCTTTCCAGACACCAACTAGGATGGGAATATTTCACCCTCGAAATTGGCTTAAGCAAGAAAACTAGTCATCCACTAGCTCTCACAATTCACAAATGAGCAAAGATCTTCTCATGGCTGATCCCTGTATTTTATAAACATTATTGGTATTCTAAGGTTCCAAATCCATCCATAAACCAAATCCAAGTCGAATTGGTGTGGCTGCTCATGCTATGCCATGTGGCCTCTCTCTTCACCTTCCCTCTTCTCCCAAATTTGAGTAGGAGCCTCTTCGCCTTCTCCAACTCCCAATTTCGACCTCCAAGATGCTCTATTCAGGCCTGACATGTCAGTATGTCAGTATGTCAGCCTTCAGATCTTACTTGGGTCATAACTGTCATAGAATCTCCATCATTGGTGTCATAGTTGTCATAAATGTAAGGGGAATCTAGCCAAGTGTCCATGAAACTCCCATTTGGCTCTTCTTCTCCCATGTAAGTTACACTTCATCCCAATTTCAACCTATGAAGTATATGGACAAGTATATTAACATTATAATCCATACAAAAACATTAGACTTCCCATATATTCAAATTTGCAAGAGAAAGATACCATTTAACATAGGAATTCTAGCTAGTGTGGGCCCCATAGTCTCCATGTGTCTTCATGCTCCATTGTCACTTCTAGTTTCTCTTGTATTTATTTAATAAGATCAATTATTAAATATTTATCCCCTTCTAATGTCTAAACGTCATTTATTATTCCCCTTATTCCAAATCTAAAAGCTTCCACCCCCACCCTAGGAAACTAGTGATGTTCCTCCTTGGCAATTATTTGACTTTTAGCATCCATTTGACAACTTTCATGAATATGGAAAATGTGATTTGGCCATTGTGACCCAATGCCAAATTTGGGACATTAAAAATCTCATAAACTAATAAATATGGATCTGCAATACTAGTAGAAGCTATAAAAGAAGTAGATGCAATGATTTTATCTTCCCTTGCAAGTGGATGTTGATAGTGCACTGGTTCTGAAGGAGGCATGAAATGTGAGAACTCATATGCTTTTGAAGCATGATTTGCAGCACCCTTCGCTATGATGTTCCCAGTAGAGATATATGTGATTTCCACTGAGTCAAGACCAAATATCACTCACTTTGGAGATCCAGTATGGGTCATCTGATAGATAGATAACAGGTTTGAAGCTAGGGAGGGAACAAATAACACATCTTTGAACCTTCCATGTTCAAGCTTGACAGAGCCCTTCCCTTTTGTTTTGACTTTACTGTTATTGCCCATCTGAATGCTAGGACCATCAAAGGAATGAAAAGAAGAGAATGATTCTCTGGATGCAGCCATATGGTTGGAAGCTCCAGAATCAATGAAGAAGACATGTGCTGATGTGCAGCAAGCCTTCAGTGCATGACCTTTCCTTTGGTATTATTCATATTCTTCTTCAGAGTCATCCTTCCTTGTGCTATAAGGTATAGAAATGTTATGTTTCTTCAAAAGAAGAGCCATTTCATCAAGTTATATTCTCATACAGGAGCTTTCTGAATGAAAGCCCCTTCCACAATAAGAGCACAGGACCTTGCCTTTGCCATTCTTCTTTCTTCTCTTCGAACCTGAAGGCTCTTTTGACTGCTCTTTCTTCACAGGAGACTCCTCTATTTTCTTCCCTTTTCCATTCGCTACCTTATCTCCTCTTGCAACCAAAGCTAGATCTTTGGAAGATCGAATGATCCCCATTTGGATCAATTTATCATTCTCAGAAATAAGAGATTGGGTGAAGGCATTAAGAGTGGGCATCTTCAATTTGGAGTAGTGAGCCTTACTATTTGGAAGGTGGATACAAAGACTGAGTAGTTTGCATTGAGCTTTGTGAGAATGGTAAGGATGGGCTGATTTTCATCCTTCTCCACTTTGCATTGCTTCAACTGATATATCAGGTTCTTGAACTTTGTGAAGAATTCATTCAATGATTCAAAGTTGGATGGATTAAGAGTGATCAGATCATTTTCTAGCTGATGGATCCTCATCTCATCCTGCTTATCAAATAAGGAGGCAATCTTGTCCCAAACCTCCTTGGGAGTCTTCAATCCTTGGATGTGGAATTGAAGATATCTAGGGACTGAGGAGAGAAAGTGTCCATGGGCTTCATCAAGCCTGTTCAAGTACTTTTCTTTGTCGTTATCTAAAGCTGGAACTGCCTCTGTTTCTTCTATGAGTCTGAAGAGCTGCTTGGTGCGGAGCATTACCACCATGTCTTCCTTCCACTGGTGATAGTTGAAGGGAGTGAGAGGCTCTACTGGATGAGCCATTTTGAATGCAGTAAGAAGGACTGAGTTGTTGTAGCGAATGCAGTGAGAAGAAAGGGCTGCTTGTAGTGAATGTTGTAAGAAGAGCTGATAACCTATCACACAATCAAACATACAAAGTAAGGTCGACAGTCTGCACTTTAAGAATTTCCTTCACACCCAGCATAGTTGATCAAGCAAGATTGATCAACAATTTCTTAACTTGGGATATTAAGTGGTAAATTCTCCGCTTCTGGTGCAGTACTGGAAGGAGCAATTTGCTCAAAAAAATGATCCAGCTGGAGATCTAAGGAGGAGAGGTGTCTTGTCCGTCGAGGCTCTGATACCATATTAAATTGAGCATATAGATCTATGGACAAACACACAACTCACAAAATAGATCACACAATTTACTCAGCAATTAAAGAATGAAACAGTGCAAAAATGGCTTGCAGCTGTGAATGCTTTCATTAATTAAAAAGGTAATTAGATAATAATTACAATGAAGTAAAATGGCTTTAATAGCCACATGCAATTAGAATACACATGAGGAAATTCGAATTGATTAGACTCTACTTGACTGTAGGTAACTAAGACCTTGTCTAAATCACTTTCGGAGGACTCAATATTTAACTGACCTTGTATAAACCTTAACCGGAATTCATCAAAGTTCTAAAACACAACTCAAGTGTTACATTCAGTGTTGAATAATGCTAACTGACTGTGGTAGGTGAGAAATGCACCCCTCCTGAGTGCAGCCATGTAAACCTAGTGCTAACTAAATGTAGAGGACTAGAACTGAATGTAACTGACTCCTAACTTAGCTTGACTAGTCATCAACTGAACTGAACTGACCTTGGTTGGTTTCGGCACTCCCAGTGGCTCCTAAATTGTGGGGATTGGTCTAGGAGGCTCCTAAACTAATGCAATCAAGTGAAATCAGTGGCAGTAGGCCTCAATTAGTGTTCCCCACACTTTAGTAACTGAAACATGTGCCCTAATTAGGCCAAGTGGACCCAATGGTGCCAGTGACTACAAATAGACTGGATGGACTCCTGATTTAGACATATGACCAAATTGGACAAGGGAGGATTAATAATCCTAACACTAAGTAAAACAACCTTTTTTTATTTCTAGATAAAATAGTTGTGAGGAGTTAAAACATGGATTTGCAACTTATTTGTCATAGTAAGGAAAAGAAGATGCCAAAGAAATAGAATAGAGATCACCATAACTGTAACTGGTGATGTCTTCAAGCAGTAGCTTCTAAACAGAGATTCTCACGGTAGAGAGAAAAGCAAGGATGGAAGAAGGAAACTTGAGATGCCTTGCAAAAATGTCCAAACCACTGCGGAAAAAAAGGATAGAGGAAGCTAACGCCCCAGTGCTCTGATACCATGTGGATCGAAACAATGCACAACATGATCAAGTCTGGATTAAACTCCATACAAAACAGGAACAACGGAGATAAACAGAAATATACACTAAGCAAATAAAGATGAACTACTGTTATATTAAAAATGGTTGTATATAAAGAACAAAAAAAGACTATGCAAAAGAAGCAGGAGAAGCAAGCATTTGATGTAGTTGGTTGAGAGCTATACCAACTGAATTTACTCACCAGTGTGAGCTTAATTGTAGCATACACCAACAATGTAGAAGTCAACAATTAAAATTCTAGTACAATGAAGTAAGTAGGGGGATTGGTACTTACAGGTCCTATAACACAACTACAACAAGGCCACACGTGTCTCTACATGATACTCTTCTTTTGAGGACTAATTTGGGATTATACATCTTTATCTTTATGGCATTCCAGTCATTCGTCAATATCCCTCCATATCCCATGAAAAAAAATAACCACATAAATATTACAAGGCACGCAATGATCAACATTACGTTGAGCTACGTTTTCATGTTGGAAACAAAAATAATTGGTTGCACTTGGGTAAGCACCACTTCAAAAACCAACAACATCCCCAAGAGCCCATCTGGTATTTTGATAATATTTTGATGTAAGATCTTCTTTAAGATTATATTTTGATGTAAGCTCCATGTTCACTAGATAATGTACAATCACCAATTAATTAGTGGACCATAAAGGCACTTTTCCCACTCATGCTAAGTGGTTTTATAGCCAGCATTTTGGAATCAACTCCTCCATCTTTAGTATAAACTAAGGGAAATTAACTCTTAACGGGGAGGAGTTTATAATTATACTTAGTCTTGTGTTCATGCATCAACATGCATTGTATGGTAGTTGTGCTATCTTATCCTTTCTCAATCAATTTTATCTGTTATCTTTAATATTCCATGTCAAATGTGGTAGCATACTACAATGCCTCTTTGGGATCAATAATTATCTATTTCATGCCATTTCAACAAATAAACCATATTTTTGCTCGTGTTTTAACAAAACTAGGTATGCATAATAGGTTTTGGATATCAATGTATTATATTTTGGATTTCTTGGCATTTAAGGTAGAGAGTTCCCATTCCAGTTGTTGTCTAGAGAGAAATAAGAATAATACAATGAGAGTATTGTTGTTTAGGTCCATCCACTTCAAATGTTAGGAAATCAAAAAATTAGCATACACTAGTGGAAAATGAGAGATTAGTGACCAAATAAAGGACCAAAATCCGCATATCAATGACCACTTTTGGTTTAGTGATCGTTGGTGGCTAATTTACGGTCTTTTATTACGCGACCAAAATTGGTCAGTTATAGCTTGTCAGTTGGTCATTAATTTGGTCATATATTTGGTCATTAATTTAGTCATATATTTGAACTAATGACCAAATTAATGACCACTAGAATATGACCAAATTTGGTCACGTAATAAAATACCGTAAATTAGCCTCCAAAACTGTTTTTTGGTCATTGATATGCAAATTTTGGTCGTTTTTTGGTCAATTATATCTCATTGTTTGGTCACGTATCTCAATTTTTTGTCATTTTATATGTGAATTTTGGTCATTAATCTCATTTATTGGTCACTAATTTAGTCATTTTTAGTCGTTTTATGTGTGGTTATTATATTTTTGAAGTTTTAATGGTGTCCATTATTAATCAATATAAATTTTTAATATGATACTATGTGTAAATTAAAAAAAGAATCATACATTATTTATCATCATCTAATACACATGTGAATTATGCAATGTCACATTAATTAGTTAATTACAACACTTATAAATAATATAAAGTACAACCATATAAGTTTTAGACCGCACAAATTATATTATATGAAATGTCAAGTATTACAATAAATATGAGTTTTCTCAAAAACTATATCGATATAACTTTACATGAAAATCATCTAGTACATCGATGACTTTTCAAAATATTACAATGGCTACCATCCCACTTGTACCTGGCTGCTAAGCCATACTTATATCCTACGACAGCTTCAAAACCATACTTAGTAGCTTGAAACCATCGGCAACACGCTCTTCATACTCAATGGAAAAGCCTCAGCAACAGGCTCTTCATACTCAATGGCCCACTTTCTGAGCTTTCTATCTGCGCACGTGCTTCTATATCCGCACTGCACGTGCTTCTGAGCTTTCTGAGCTTTATATATGCGCATGTGCTTCTATATATGCACTTCAACAACCTCCCTCCTCATGTTTTTATAAATCTTGCGAGTAAGGTTACCTACAAACAGCACATGTTAAGCAATCAATTTTGTTGCTCGCTAAAAAGAGAAAACAAATAACTAAAAATGTACATAGTAATTTACAAGATTTAACATGGCAAAAAAAAACAATTCCAACAAACAGCATGTGTACTCAAAATGCATAAACATTTAGAACCAGTAGACCTACAAATACATGAACATGAAATACCTCTCCATAAGGCCTAAAGATCAATGGCAGTCACCCCACATTCTATATTCTTAACAACTCACCACATTCCTTGGTGGACTCCAATCTTTGCAATCTCCCATGGAATTCCCATGTATTCGTGATGAAATAGGATCACCTCACAAGAAGAAAATTGTCCATCTCCTTTCCTTGAAATCTATTGTTGAAATAAAACAGAAAATTTAAACAACAAAATATGCAAGTACATGAATCTGACAATCACAAGCTATAAGCAAAAACTTGTTGCAAAAAAATCACAAAAGAATGCAACAGAAAATACCTACTTGGATGCACCAGCTGGAATAGTATAGCTCAACACGTCTTGGTTTCCTCTGTCTTGGGAGTGAAGGGTATGGAACACCCTGGAAACATTAACCCCAAAACATAAATCAGCCTTTTAAAATCCATTAACTAAAACAAAATGTTTAAAGAATAAAATATCGACTTCATTTTTACTAATGTTGACAAAATTAGTTAGATTTAACATCTCAAAACCACTCTACGACCATTTTGTTCTCACACAGATGCTTCCTTCATGAAGAAGAGCATTGACCAAGTTATTCTTGAATAGTATTAAATTTTAATCATATGTTCAATCCTGAAGAACTTACCGCATACATAATCAAGTCACGATGGACCCCAATGCATATAGTGAGATATACATAGAAAACTTGGTATCATGTCCCTTTTCTTTCATTTACTAGTTAAAATCAATATGCATTAGCTAGAAATACAGGTTAATTGCAGCGAGAAGTTTCACAAGATATCATGTGATTGTAAAGCCCATATTTTTATATCAATTCAAGACCAAGTCATTCAAAATTTACAACAATTTTGATCACAACATGCCTAAGCATGAACATTTGTAGTTTATCATGAAAGAAATTCTCAAAATTATTATCTTTAGCATAATCCAGATACAAAAATGAAAACATCACCAACTAAATAGAGCAAGTGCTATTTCCAATCAAAGATTGAGAATAAAATTATAAATACCCTTTAATAAAAATCATATTAATCAAAAAATCAAGCATGCAACCTGGAGGATATACATAATGATGAATAGGAATTGCTTCAGGTTGCAACTGCAACAGGGACCAAATAGAAATATTTTCACAAATGTTTCTTGTATTTACTCAAGCACCAAGGAACTTAGGAAAAAGGAAGTTTTTAATCCTTGACCAGACACCCTATAACATGAGGAAAAGAAAACATAAATGTTATCCTTGTTACTACCTACAGTTGATTGGGATCACATCAAATGGCACATATCTCTTTAAAAGCTTCTCAACTAGAACTCCAACTTTGATGTACCCCTTCAACCACTCTATGAAGCATCTCTAAAAGTATATTTACACCAAAAGGTCAACTACAACAAATTAAAAGTAAATCAATTATCAAACAGTGAAGAGCCATACCTTTGTCACACAGAAGTATGTCTTTCCAGAATCCCAAATTCGACGACCAATGGCATACTCTTAATCACTACAGAAGAATGAAAAATGCAGAATTTGACACCAACTAAAATATAAAAAATGGAACAGAACATCATGAAAGCCGAGAGTAATGTCAATTCTCTACTGCACACCTTTCTGACCCAATGGACAATCATCGTTCCTATTCGTGGGCACTCTTCTAAAGTATTTGTGATGAAATTCCCATGTCTTCATGATGAAATAGGATCACCTCATAGGAAGACAATTGTCGATGTCCTTTCCTTGAAATCTATTGTTGAAATAAAAAGGAAAAAATAAACAACAAAATATGCAAGTACATGAATCTAACAATCATAAGCTATAAGCAAAAACTTGTTGCAGAAAAATCACAAAAGAATGCAACAGAAAATACCTGCTCTGATGCACCAACTGGAATAGTATAGGTCAACACATCTTGATTTCCTCTGTCTTGGGAGTGAAGGGTATGGCACACCCTAGAAACATTAACCCTGAAACATAAATCAGCCTTTTAAAATCTATTAACTAAAACAAAATGTTTAGAGAATAAAATATTGATTTCATTTTTACTAATGTTGGCAGAATTAGTTAGATTTAACATCTCAAAACCACTCTACGACCATTCTGTTCTCATATAGATGCTTCCTTTATGAAGAAGCACATTGACCAATTTGTTCTTTAATAGTATTAAATTTTAATCATATGTTCAATCCTGAAGAACTTACCACATACACAATCAACTCACGATGGATCCCAATGCATCTAGCGAGATATACATAGAAAACTTGGTATCATATCCCTTTTATTTCATTTACTAGTTAAAATCAATATGCATTAGCTAGAAATACAGGTTAATTGCAGCGAGAAGTTTCACAAGATATCATGTGATTGTAAAGCCCATATTTTTATATCAATTCAAGACCAAGTCATTCAAAATTTACAACAATTTTGGTCTCAAAATGCCTAGGCATGAACATTTGTAGTTTTTCATGAAAGCAATTCTCAAAATTATTATCTTTAACATAATACAGATACAAAAATGAAAACATCACCAACTAAATAGATCAGGTGTTATTTCCAATCAAAGATCGAGAATAAAATTATAAATACCCTTTAATAAAAATCATATTAATCAAGAAATCAAGCATGCAACCTGGAGGATATACATAATGATGAATAGGAATTGGTTCATGTTGCAACTGCAACATGGACCAAATAGAAATATTTTCACAAATTTTTCTTGTATTTGTTCAAGCACCAAGGAACTGAGGAAAAATAAAGTTTTTAATCCTTGACCAGACACCCTAGAAAATGAGGAAAAGAAAACATAAATGTTATCCTTGTTCCTACCTACGGCTAATTAGGATAACCTCAAATGGAACATATCTCTTTAAAAGCTTCTCAAGTAGAACTCCAACTTTGATGTACCCCTTCAACCACTCTATGAAGCATCTCATACAGTATATTTACACCAAAAGGTCAACTACAACAAATTAAAAGTAAACCAATTATCAAACAGTGAAGAGCCATACCTTTGTCACACAAAAGTATGTCTTTCTAGACTCCTAAATTCAACGACCAATGACATACTCTCGATCACTACAGAAGAATGGAAACTACAGGATTTGACACCAACTAAAATATAAAAAGCGGAACAAAACATCATGAAAACCAAGAGTAATTTCAATTCTCTATTATGCACCTTTCTGACCCAATGGATAATCATCGTTCTTATTCGCGGGCACTCTTCTAAAGTATTTGAATAGAGAAGCATTTCATCCCACTTAAGACAGAACTCATCATCCCAGAAAAAGACTCTCATTAGTTCAGGTGCAACATCCTCATATACTATTCTACTTCGATATTGTGGAGGGCCAACCTAGAAAATAACAGTAGTAGCATGGTGAAGGAAAAGTTAATTAAAAGGTCAAGCCAACTGAGAATGTAAATTGCATTCACTACTAAGAAGCTTAAACACCACAAGTATTACAATAGCCTTTGTATCAATTTGAAAAAAATAGAAAACTGCCTCTGGGTCATGACGCCAAGCTTGGTAATACATGGTTGGGGTTGAAAAAGATTACACAAGTGTTCTAAGTCTTCATCCATAACAGCCAATTTTTCTTGTCCTAAATTATGATCAGATGTACTAGAAGTACACAAACATGTCACAAATCCATATGCAATTAAAGTGTTGAAGCTTAGAACCATAAAAATTCATTGCAATATCACATGTGAATAGATCAAATCTACACAAAAGATATACACAGGGATGATTCCCATAGTTTAGAACCCATTTTCTTGATACATTTGGGAATGAAACTATAACAAATAGTACAACATTAGACAATTAGATCAATTTTATGGTACCATATTTGGTTGTTTGTGAATTCTCAGTTCTATATGTGGGGTGATTAAGAATACTAAGAACATGTATTCTGTCAAAATTTTCATTTCTAAGCAACCATGAGTAGCATTTGGATTAGTAGAATTAGGATGAGTAATTGTTCCTTATTCTCATTCTTTATGATTTTGGAATTGAACATCATCAATTCTAAAAAAGCAGTGACTTAAAGGATAAGCTTGGAAAGCCAAGTAATTATTCATCTACTCCCTCAGGGGTTTCGCACATAAGATTAACAACCTTCATAAAATGTGTCATTGTGCACAGATTTTTCCATTTTGGTGTTACTCAAGGCTATCAATGCATGTGAACAAAATAATTATCCAGACCGAAAGCAGTAATCGGAAATCCATTGCAGGAAGCACATAATAGAAGTCAAAAGACACACATAACTAAGAAAGCAAATACCAACTAAACTAAATTGAAACATATGCACACTGAAAAGAATAACAGAAAGATAGAAATCTCTATTCTTTAATTATATATATATATATATATATATATATATAGAGAGAGAGAGAGAGAGAGAGAGAGAGAGAGAATCACAGTTTAAAAATGATGTGCCTGCATTTGGTCACAAGAAAGCTGAACAAAAGTTGAAAAGAACTAAAATGCAGAGAAGGCCAACGAAGAAGAAGCTCACTTGAGCTCTTCTACAAATGAGAGCACAGAAGAAATACAGACATCTTAGCAACAATAGCTCATAAGCTATGCAAAAGCAACAGAAAATAAAGACGAGGATGTCATCAATATCACACTGTAAAATGCCATTGCACAAATGGGAGACTTGAAGTTACATGATTACAAAGTTAACATGAAATTATGGAGAAGAACTTAAAAGCATTGAAATGAAGAGAAAATTGAAATAAAATAATGCAAATTATAAAAGAAACAATTGCCAAAATAAAAAACTAAATCCATATAACAAAAGTTTACAAAAAGAAGTAAGAAATAAACATCGGTAAGATAGAAAGAAAAGTTCATGTGACCTCCCACACAAGATACGAGAACATCTGAGAAAAACATAACTTGTGAAAACATTAGAGCAGGGGAGGCAAAAAATGTTTGAATTCTCTTATAATACTCCCCACACAACTATACATGACAATAGTTCAAAGAAATCATATGTACAAAGCTGCAACAACACTCTGTCTCTTAATGGGTACAAGTCGTGGAGTTCGAAAACATCAAATTGACTAATTGTATTTTTCACCTTTTCCCCCTTGCTTTCCTCGGAATGTTGAGACTTTATGCATCAAGGGTGTGGTATGACACAACTTACACTATTTTAAACATAGACAACAATTGAATCTTATATTATAAGTTATCAACTCAAGAAACTACCCTGAGATAACTTGATAAGTGCTCATCACATACGTTAGCCTAAATAACAACAAAGATGTGCTTGACACTATGTTATATTGCATCACTGAATCAAAACCAAAACCAACCCTCAAGAGAGCAACAAATCAAATGCATAGGTATGTATACCTTAAGAAGTTAACAATTATTTGTCCATTAACAAAAAATTGAAAAACCTATATATCAACAGCAATTGGAGGATTGCAATCGTGTTACAAAGTTTGGTAGCCAAACTCTACAATAAAAAATTCAAGCAAAAGCATACCATAATACTTTGTTTATGACCTTGTGGGTTGCCCAAGAGATTAAGCCAAGTTACAATTACTCAATTCTGAGAGCAAAGTAGTACTCTTACAAAAGTTTCCAAGGTTGACAAAAACATCAACACAAGTTGTAAATACTTGGGGACAAATAGCTGAGATCGACTCTCAAGCATGAGTAATCACTTTATGTCCCTGAAGTTGGTCTAAAGGTCAAGACAACCTAAATACTTTGCGTCCCTTAAGTCAGTCTAAAGGTCAAGACAGTCTGCCACCTTAGGTAAATAGTGAGAGTGTCTTTTAGTTTTATGCTATTCAAGCTTGGGGCATAATTGTAACTCCATGCTTGTTAGGAGCCTCATTCTCACAGTAACTTGCAAGGTCTACATTGACTGCTTATGAATTTCTTGTCATCACAGCCTATCCACTTGTGAAGTGACTCATAGTTGTCCCAATGACTCAGGCATTCTCCAAATACATTCCCCAAAGGAAACGAAGCTGCATGAAATGGGTGGGGCTCAGTCAAAGGTAAAAGCCAATTAGTTTGTGCCTCTATGTGAAAGAAAAAGAGGTCAGACCCTAACCATTAAGACATCAGTTCTGTAACATGCTAACTAAATGCTAGAATCAATTCTCAAAGACAAAACAATACTCTATCTATGTCCCTGGGGTAGACCTAGATGCCGAGAAAACCTGCTACTTGAGTTAACAACAAGGCTCAATTTTGGGGGATGTGCCCTGGACATAGTTTTCCTACAAGGCTATACATACTGAAATTGTAAATAGAAGCAGTGAACACAAGACTCATCCTGCTTAGAACTGTAGAACCTTGAATATAGCTCAAAACATCAACATTCTAATGTGCATTTGTTGAGCATTGTTGGGTCAGTATAGGTGGCACTTTTTGGCTAGTTCAAATCCCCCTAGGTTTAGGCGCGTTAGTCTATGCAAACAGGTTTACTAGGGATGCCATCCACAAATGTAGGGGAGCATCCATCAAGTTTCCCTGTGATATTTTCCTTGGAAAAAAAAGGTATAATTTGCAAACTACTACAAGGAACTATTATTCTAAATGTCTCACCCACAACAATGAATCGTTTTTTAAGAATCTATATTTCATGTTCTCAAAACTGACCATTGTTTTTCCTGATGAAAACCTGGGACTATTTTTCAGTTATTTTAATGTTTATTATTTATGCTCTACATCAATACTTTGAAAGGTGGAAATTGGTTCAAGAGCATGGTTGGAATAGTATCTTCAAAAAATATCAACCTTTCGACATGGACTTGTATCATTTAGATAAGTTATGTAATTTAACAGTACTGATATGTCAAAGAAATATGGATTGAATACAACACAGTTCCCAGCTTCAATGTCATAGGATCTAAAAAAAGCATCCTTCTCAATGTACCTACTCATTTGTTTTAGCTGGTATGTTAATTGATGTAGAAAAATGTAAAGAATAGCTTGTTTCCAACAAAAGAAGATTGGCCTTAGTGGTTCACTTATAAATTGTAATGAATGGAAAATGCTAGTCTATAAAGCATAATAGGTGGTTACAGACAAGTACAATAAAATTGTGTGTTTAGGAAAAAAATTATATTGTGTCTTCGTTATTAAATTGTTCATTGTTTTCGGTTGCTTTCTATGATGAATTATTATTTGCAGTAAAATATCAAGCTGAAATTCTAGACAAAATGGAGTATTAATACATATAGAAAATTCCCTATATGGGTTGCTTAATGTGCACCAAGGTAGTCTAGTAAGCAGAATAGGAAGAAGTTACACAAGTAATAAGTTTGTATTCTAGCACATAGATTTGTACATTTACTTTGTTATTTTTCCTGTGATGTTGTTTGTTACTTGTTCACAATGTGGTGTTGTTCCTTTCAACTATAGATTATCATTTTTTGTTGCTTTATGCTGAAATTATACACAACAATTCAGAATATCAATGCTTAAATCATGAATTATTGTTTCTTTTGCATTTCATTTTTTGGAATACCTAGATGAAATCCTTATTTTTCTAGGTTCAGACATTTTGCTAAACTGGGATATATATAATATAAAAAATTTAACGTTTCCCTTTTTTAGGAAGGTTTTCTAGCATTCAAAGAGATCAAGTATTCTATTTGACACATGTTCAGAGATGATTTTCAGTTTAAGACGTTAAGCAAGTAAAACAGTACCATTAGAATTTCCAAGAGAAGGGTGGCTTCCAATTTCACTTCTTGGAATCTTGAAGTTAGCATGACTTATCCTTATCAATTGAATTCATTTGCAAAAAGGAATAACCATAGCATTGAGATAGGTAGATGTATTTGAAGCAACTTGACATGCCTGCACTTCAATGGGCAAAGGCTTGCAACATGTTTGTTTACATTCTCAAAAGTTGTTCTTACAACGTTTTAAAGAGAAGGCATTCACATGAAAAAGACCTTCAGTTGGTCACTTGGAAGTCATTGAGTCACCAACATATCCTTACATCCTTCGGATTAGGAGAGGAAATTGGATGCTAGAAGTAAAAAAGGTGGTTTGAGGACTATATCAATGATGCTAAGGCCTACAAAATATTCATTCCTGGATGTTTATCTTTTAGGAATGTGGTTTTACTAAATATGCATCCAACCATTCTACTGTTATGTTTCAAGCTTGCAACCTATAGTCACAGCTGATAACAGCAAGGATAATGTACAAAAAGGAAACTACAATATTATAAAAGATAAGGATGAGGAGATAGATAATAAAATTAAATAAGATAAATTTATTAAGGTGAAATGAATGACCAAAAGACATTGACAAATAAGTTAATGCAGGGAAAAATACCCAATGTATAGGATTCTCATAAGTGACTATGAAAGTAGAAATGATCCACATGCAAGATATTCATTCTTCACTCTAATCGTTCAAAATTTTCATCATTAATTTTCCAAAAGTAAAAAAACCATAGTAAGCAAAAATAAAATGCGCCACTTGTTTACCACACTGGAAAATAACATATATCAAGCTTATCTCACCAATAAGGCTATATTTTGCATAGTAAATAGCATGACACAATGCTTTGCCAATACTTTCTTTCGTCCTTGACAGCGTCTCTAGAATCCCTTCAAAAGTGCCCTTGGCAATTGTTGCTTTTGTATCCCCACTAAATGTCCCTAGAGAAGTGTAATTCCAAGCTCAATATGGAGCTGACACACGACACTTTGATAAAATAGTAAAATATTAAGTAGCAAAAATTTTGCAATGTTGATCCTAATCTCAAGTTCAAAACTAAAAAGATATTATTCCAATTAATTAAAACTAAAAAAATAATGAAACTTGGATACTTCTTGCTATGTGATCTCGGAGTTGAGCCAACATTAAACTAGGGATTAACATATTAAATTTGTATGGATCCATCTTCACTCTATAACTACCTAGTGATAAAAAGGATCAAACCCCTTAAGGTGCAAACCTTTTTTAGAATGAAAAATTTGAGGAAAAGTTTGCACTTCAAGAGTTTTGAACCGTCTTGACGCTTGGTAGATCCGAAGTTAAGATGGATCTATACTAATGTTTAACATAAGATTAAAAATATATATATCAAAACCAAGGATTGATTTATGATAGAGGGATCATTAGGTCAATAGCATTTAAATCGGTGTGCATGGATAGACTATAGGTTGACTAATAGATCTCAACTTTTCTCTCTTGCCACTATGATCTTCATGTATGTTCTATGCACATGAATAATATGGTGTCCTACTACTAGATAAAAATGAGAATTATCAATTGAATGCTCTTTGTACTTTCCATGTTCTCTCTCCTCCCTTTTCTATTTACAAGATTTCAAAAGGATAACTATATCTTATCTTTGTGCTTCATGGAGATTGTCTTAGCTCCCTTTCTTGTTGCCATCCCTATTCCTAGCTATTTTCCAAGTTCTATGAGCCATAGATTGCTTTGAAACTTTTTGTTCGTCCAATAAGCACTACAATCTCCCTTATTCTGCACTGTTAAAAAGTTTAAAGGTGTATCAACAAGCCCAATCTAATAATGACTATTGTGCTTAGAACTTAGTCTTGGTCAAACTTAGTCTTGGTCATTATTATCTTGTTGCCTACTTTTTTGCCATTCCTGAAAGCATCTTTAGCATATTAACATAGAAACCTCTTACATGGATGTATGATTTCAAGGGCAGTACTTTAAGTAAACTTCGAAAAGATGTTTGAGCTTCTCTCAACATCCAAATTATCGCAAAGATCCATGTTCTAGGTGTATTATACACAAAAGGAAATCTCCAATTTCCATCTGTAGGGAAGTTGCAAGTACATGTTGTTACAATCCATAAAATACCAATATGTAGGGAGGTTTCGAGAGCATTGTTACAATACAGAAAAGACCATAACCATATAGAAATTTTGGCTACATTGAAATATTATGGGTTTTCAGGATTTCCTATGCCTCATTTTTTCTAGACTGAGACCAATGGTAGCCTCAAGTATAAAAAGAGTGGCATAAATTGAATTGACTAAACCACTCAGGACTCCTGAGTCTCTGACAAGCATTTCCAATTTATAGTATTATATTGCAATCCAAATCATCATGTGGATCTGAAGCTGATAAAAATGCTTGTATCCCTTAGAAAGCTACGAAAGTAATCATTTAAACTGAACTACAATACAAGATATATCATCTTTGCTCTCTCGTTTCAAATCTTCTATTGTTAACTGCTTTGCTGCTATTTATGGATCCTTGATTTTACTAACAAAAATGGTGGCTTCCTGATTATCCATCACTTGGGTTCCATAAAAAAATAAGGTGAAAGTAGAACAAATATTTGAAGCTCTTGATATAGTACTGAAAACTGTTGTAGAATACCAACCTTCCATAAACCATCACTGGCCAAAATTAGAAATTGTGTTTCTGAATCCACATCCCATTCTTTCACATTAGGATCTGACCATAGATGTGTTTTGAGACTTCTATCTTCAAAAGCTTGAGAAACGGCAAGTTGCCCATTTACTCTCGGCACATCTCCTTCAATTAAAAAATTACATTTCTTGAGTTTGCAACTTAAGTAGCAATATTTGATTCCTTCCATAGCTACCAATCATACACTTCAAACAAAGTTCACGTAACGAATGAAATTTCAGATTTCAATTTTTCAAACATCCCCATCAAAACCAATACACAGTTTCTATCCATAAATTCTTCTACAAAAATCCCCATGTTAGTGAATATAGCCATGATAATTTTCTTGCCTTCTTCGGAGAATTTGGAAATTCAATGTCAATATGATATTTAATGTATTTATTCTACTTTTCTAGACCTCCAAATCTCCCCTTAAGCAAAATCTTACTTTCATTAATATGCAAATAAGTCAAAACCACCTAGAATGTTTGAGACAACCCCCCCCCCTATTATCGATGCTTCCACGTGCTTTACTAGGCTCATGGCCAGCTGAAAGCTGAATAGCCTTTCCATTTTTGCTCAAAACTACTCTAGAGTCGCCAACATTTGCAACCAAGTGTTTTCGGCTATCTATTAGGATAGTTGTAACAGCAGGAGTGTGTATAAGAATGGCCTTGTTTGTCTTATCATAGGCTTTCATTATGACCCTAGATGGATGAACTCGGAATTCTTCCTGGACTAACATATAATGTAATCAGAAAGCATTAAGCAACAGAAAACCTCGCTCTAGTTAATCCTGAAAATAAACATTAAAGTTATCCAATTACGGTACCAGGTACATCACAACAACCCTAATCATGCTTAAATAATATATAATCCAAAATTAATTCATCATAATCGGTGTTGATTCCTCCAACAATAAATGATATCCAGTCAGAGAATAACAGGCCAACCCTGTAAAGCAATGAATTATTCAAACTTCAAACTAGGGCTACAAAATTGTAAGTCCACTATGGCTTAAAATAGGTAAAAACTACTCAAGGGAAAATGCTACTGTAATGCAAGGAAAATCAAATCCAATTTACAAAGTATGAATAACCTGCCATGGTATCTACCAAAATTCACTTTACCGAGAAATTTGGTCACTCACCTCACTCAAAATGTTTGCAAACAAATTCTTCTACAGGTACGAAGCCACACTATCACCTGAATGACCGTCAAAAATAGAAAATAAACCAAACTCATGGCCTTTGATCTGAGTAAACTCTGCAACATGATAGTCCTCCATAGGATGAATAGCTTTTCCTTTCAATAGATTGAATCCATCAACAATTTTATTGGAACTTAGGTGGCTCCTGCCTTTCCCAGAATTGCAAGAAGAATTCCCTCCATTAAACATATGCACAGAAACAAATATTTTTTTAACATACAAACAAGCAAAAAATAAAATAAACGACTACAAATAATTAAGTTGAAGAATTTGATGAGAGTCTCCAATGAATTTAAGTGCAAACCGGGCCACCATTTTTTCGCAGTTAAAGAGTTCAACTCTTGTATTGAATTGGAAATCTGGTCAGTGTCCTAAGGTTTTAGAGGTGGGCATATAATTAATATGCAGGCCAAATTTTTTTATTAACTAGCATTTCCATGCAAACATTTCCTTTTTTACCCTTGAAAGGTGTATGTCCTTGTCAATGTAAAGTTAATAATCAAAATGTCAATTTCAGGATTGTATAAGAAGAGAAAGGATTTGAAATTGACTATACGTTGGGTTATGATCAAGTTAAGGCACTTGCAAGGACGATGATACAAGTTCAAAACCCAGGGGTCTTGCTTTCCATGATAATATGGTTGACCAAAGTCTTTTAAGGTGTGGGTCAAGTTAATGTGGAAACACTTGTTCTGTGATAATGCAGAGGTGTTCTTAAAAGGTGGCCCATGCTAATGTTGTCTTCAATGTGCATGGGACTAGGTGCATTGGTCCTAGATGACTTTGGCAGAACAAATACCTCTTAGCCACAGCTTTGCTTTAGAAGGTAGCATGTTTGTAAAGCAGATCTTGAAAGGAATTTTCTACACTCTTCAAAAACAAGGGTTGTCGCTTTAACAACCTTCATAAGATTAGAACTAACACAGATGACCTTTTCAAATAGACAGATGAAATTTTCCAAGAATCCATGGGATGAGTATCAGATATGTCAATAACATAAAGACTAGAAATATTCATCTCTGAAATATACAATAATTTCCACACTGGTTTATTATGCAGTGAAACAAAAGAGATCAAGGAAATCTTTTGGAGAATACGAAAATTTCAGGGCTTAAACTTAACTCATGCCTATTTGAAATATGCATTCTACCCGCGGCTTGGGAGTCTTGCAACGGCCAGACAATTGATTATGACAATAACTAAATGTCATACATGTTGCATATTATTTATTGAAAAGACCACAAAAGAATACAATCTGTGGTCCGCCATTTATTTTCAGCAACTGATTTTTCTATACCCAACACAAAAAGGAAAATCGTTTCTAGCTACAAAACCCAATTCCCAATCCAAAGTTCGAGGATTTGACAAGCAAGACAACAGTGACCTTTCAAAATTCAACCCTCCTAGCTCAGGTAAAACGTTCTGGTATTGAACCCTTTATAGCTTAGGTAATACAATTCCTAAGGATGCCCGTATTAGACCCCATACCATTTTGGAAGGATTTTCCAGTATCTTGAAAAAGCAATGATTTCAAATATTAAACAAGACAAATTATTTAAGCTCTCCTTACAAAATTTTATGTTCTCAAATACCCATCTTATAGAAACAGAATTAATCAATAACCGGTCATCTAAAAGAGGAGATTTCTCAGATACCCATATTACAGAGACATAATTTTTCAGTACCTGGACATCAAAAAAACAAGAATTTTCAATACCCATCTTACATATGGTGAATCTTAAGATACCCTTTTAACAAAAAAACCCCAAATTTTCAAATAAACTTCTCATTTAGAAGAAAATAATTAATGCCCACCTTGGAATAAGCTCCAAAGAAGCAGTTCAACCCATCTATGCACATTTTACAAGATTTTCCCCGCTGTTAATTGAGTACTTCACATCCACCAAGCAGAACTCGTTGCTCTTAGCCTTTATGGAGTGTCACTCCCAACCCAAAATGCCCAATATCGCATCGATTCCCACCTTGAAAAATTCCAAAAGGACCAAAAGAAATTCCTCAGAACCCAAAACATGAATCGACTCGTGAGGTGAAGGAAAAGCAGTTGAAATTCATTCAACTTCTGAACCTCTCTACAGTTGGCATGACAAGACCTTGTTACTGAATTACACTCAAATTCCAAGGTACATGAAAATAATTTTGGACCCAAACTTATTATTAATTTAAATGAAACATAGATGTCAAATAATGCATTATAAAGTCTTTGAGGTGTATTCTTATGGACCCTTGTTTGTTGACTTTGATACCTAATAATCTACACTTGGATGCCTTAAAATATACTCAAGTGAGAATATGTATGATGAATGTCATTATAGGCCCACAATGATCACTCATTGTAGATATGAGTGATAAGTCCAAATCTTTAATGAAAAGCCCAATGATAATGAATGATCGTTTCTTGTTGTATAAGATAAAAATAAGTCTAAGTAACACAAATTCTTCAACATCATCACGAAGGACAATGACAAATCCTTGAGAGGAGTACCACAAGCTACCTAAAAAGGGCTAAGTGAAGTTGGACTTTGACAAGGTTGCAAAAGACAATTTAAGAAAGGTAAGAAGAGGAATTATAAAGGATTGAGTGAAGTTGAATTTTGACCATGTTCGAGTTAGAAGGGATTATGAAGTAGTGTTATTTTCATCTTTATGGAATATTAGTAAGGAAATGAATAATTATATAACAATATTGTTATTGCGCCGAGAGGCGCTCTACAGCCTAGTATGGGGGAGATCTTGTAACGTTATGTAACGTTACTCTCGTAAATGTTGGCCATAAATATTAATTTTTTAATTATCCTTCAAAATAAATGTCGGCCACAAAAACAACCTAATATGGGGGAGTTGTTGTAATGTTCCTACCTAACAAAACAATAAAAAATAAAAAAAAATTAATTAGCAACCAACAAAAGTGTAGGTAAAAAAAAAACACAATATGGGGGAGATGTTGCAATGTTCCTACTTAACAAAAAAAAAAAAAAACTATCCGCAAAAAAAATGCTGGTGGTGCACATGGTNATCTGTAAAAAAAATCCGTGGGTCAAGAAAAAAACACAAAATTGAATTATCCACAAAAAAATGTTGGCCTTGCATATGGTTTTAAAACCATGTGCAAGGCATTCTAAACAACCAATGGTTTTATTGTACATGGTTTAGGAGGCTTTGCACATGGTTTTAAAACCCTGTGCAAGGCCTCCTAAACAACCCATGGTTTTATTGTACATGGTTTAGGAGGGCCTTGCAAATGGTTTTAAGATCATGTGCAAGGCCTCCTAAACAACCCATGATTGTAGGAGTGGGGAAACGATGCAATGTTCGTTCCAAACAAAATAAAAAATATTATATGTCGGTCATAAATAATATTAAAAATTAATAATAATAAAATTATATGTGGACCTTAAATAAAAAGATGTGTCTTTTGGTTTGAATCAAATCAATTTATACCTAGGAAGAGGTTTGCACCTCAAGAGATTTGATCCATCTCGGCGCTTGATAGAGCCTAGGATTTGAATCTACGCTGGTTTATAAGAAGTATTGAGTATGTACTTTGTTCCATGTACAAGCTTAATAATAAATCCAGACTCCCTATGTAAAGGTTGTCCAAGTAACCCATTTGGAAACACATCTTCTTAACTACTTCAAATTTGGATGGTCATCCATTGTGGCTTCTTCTTCGTCAGTTTTAATAGATAAAGCTTACATCCTTTTCCCAGGGTTTGCTTTAATTGCATAGTAGTAATTTTCCTTATAAGGCACTAACCTCAGCAATCCTTACATGGTTTCCAATCTCCCTAGATCAACCATGTATAACATTATCTTGTTTTTGTAGACAATAAAGGAACCTAGAGATATAACATTTAAATTCCACTATATTGAGATGTTATATATTTCAAGTAACAATTTTCAATTCCATCTACCTTCTTGTTCATTTCCCAACATTAGTTCTACTCTCCCAATGTTTTTCATTATTAGCATTGTACTTCACATTTTTCTATCATTGTAGGTGTCATAATATGCTTTGTGGCTCTAGCGTCTATTAGCACACTTATTTGAACCTTAGAGTTCAATGATGAATCCCTCATGCTCTATATGTGGGACACCAAGTGCCAAATAAATTTTGTGAGGTAACTTTGGAAAAATCTATGAATAACAACCTTATTTTTCTTAGAGCAATATTTTGTGTAGTGGTTGTCCCTACAAATGTAACAACCTCCAAACATTCTTCTCAAGGTGCCACGAGAGGTCCTTGCTTCTATTATCATTATTCACCTTGAAATTTGGGTAATATGTTGTACCATATTGTCGGTTTCATTGTTGCTCATTGCCATTCCTTTCCTTGTCTTGATTGTTGTCATCTAGGTTTGATTGATTCACCATCTACTAATTATACCTCTAAATTCACCTCTCTTAAATGGCGTTCATCCTTTCTTTCTCAATTCTTTTTTAATCTAATTCATCTATTAAATGTTCTTCATTCATCATTTATGAATCATGTTTAGCTTGCATCTCTCTTCATTGATTCTCTAAATTCTTTGGCTTTTGATCTTTTCAATGTATTGTGTCTTCTGCATTGCTTCATACAATGTCAAATGTTTTTTATGCTTGAACTGTTCCATTAAAATGTGGATTCACTTTGTTGATAAAACTTGTTAACTTTCAAACCACCTATTTGATTATATCCATAAATTTGTTCTTGTAATTTGTTACTATCCTAAAACCTTAAAATAGACTGAAATTATCAATCTCATGATCAAATTAGCACTTGTAGATATATTTCTCCTTGAGCATCCTATGAATTGTTTCCATGTTAAAATGGATGATTCATATAAATCATCTCTTAATAAATTTTAAAGATCAATTTTTTGTGTTACGGGATGAAAATACCTAACTCATTACCATTGGATGCCTCCAATAACAAAACACACTCAATATATATGATCGAATCTAAATAAATTAGACCCATATGCATTCTTCACGACAAAACAAACAAAGAATTCAACACAAATATGCAACTTGCAAGTAAATACACTTGAGATATAAAAAGAGGAAATGTTATATACCAGTCATGAGATGTAATAATAATTGAAATCTTTAAACCTTCGAAATCATATTATTGAAGTCTAGTAATCTTGTGTCAGGGTTTTATGTACTTTATGAACCAAACATAATCATTATCCTATATAATTATGTATTTTGATATATATTTGATGTAAATGAATCGAAACATGTGCCCCGGATGCGGGTGACATCAAGACAACCAAAATTCATAGCTTGGGTGATGAGGCACATCACTGTCACCACCCTGACGTCATGCACTTGTTTTCAATGTGTCGGTTGTCTTCCTCCTCAATGGAAGTGCATCTTAACTCCTCCAAGGTACGTGTCGTCCTAACCACTGCTTGGTGGTATGCCTATGTCAACTCACTGATGGCCAGCATCAATGTGCATATGGAAATGTGATGTCGTGTTAATGGCACAAGTATCCCAAAATTCATTTTCGACACGACCGACTCACTCATGTTCGCATCTGCTCTCCTCGGTCACTTTGTTCCTCGACCCTCTGTCGCTTCCCTAGTGTTGTATCTTGTATTCTTCCTTATTCTTGCCTCTCTTCCCACAGTCTACACTTGTCGCGCAGGCGAAGGGGAACGCCTAGGTGAGGTTGTGCAGGTCGAGGCACCCCCAACCAGCGATCCATCGGCTTCAACGCTCAAGCCAACTCGTAGAGCTACGACCTGGAGATCCATGCCCCTCTCCATCTCATGTTTGACGATTGGGAAGAACAGTTAATCGGATCTCTCTCTGCTGCATACCGGACTACTAAGCGCAGAAGGAAATATTGGGTGGTGAAAAACTTGTTGGTCCGCCTCCTCCTTCATTTCTTCACCCTTCAACTTACTCCTCCAGTCCTCGACAACATTCCTATTGCCTCTACCATTCCATATCCCTCTGCCCTTCCTGTTCCCTATGTCACCCCAACCCCCTCGGCCATCCCAGCTTCCATCCCTCACGCTGACCCACCTGCTGCACCCATGGATATTAACCCTTTTCCACCTCCACGACAGCGTAGAATGGCCAACACCACAACTGAAAAACTAACACCGCGGTGGCCTTTAGGAAGTCTAAGCCTATTTCGGTCAAGCGTACCCCCTCTAGCAACGATGACGCTTCAAGCAGTAGCGATGACTCCAGTGGTGAAGAAGACTCAAGCAGTGAGGACAACGACTAGAGAAACAAGGATGATTGGTGCAGGTGGGATAGATCACAGCCAACACCAACCATCACTTCCAGGATCTTCAAGCTCCTACGGTTAGCAAGACTGCCAAATTTATCCTAATGGCCAGATTCTGCTCCAAATATTACATCCCCGCAATTTTGCCTCTGCAATCGTTGTCCCAACACTCTGTTTCCGCAACATAGTTCCCGATGTTGGGTTGCGGGATGAGGGATCTCAAAACACCCAAAATCGCGCCCCGCAACTTTCATCCCGAAATCGGGTTTCGGGATGCAAGATGCGGGATTCCAACTTCCCAAAGTTGCTCCCCCGAAACTTCCTTCCTGAAATTCTTTCCCCACAATTCTCCTAGCCGTTAGATCTTTTCGGCCTTCGCTTCGACCGTCGATCCTCTTTTTCGCGTGGATCTCTCATATCTCTGTGGATATGTTAACTCCCTCGCAACTTTCGTTGTGAGATTCTTCTGGACCATCAGATCTTGATCTGCAGACTCAATCTCCATCGTTCGTTCTCTACAAAAACTTGTTAAGCCAGAAAACCTACGGGTTGCGTCGATTGATCATGAAATTGATCAATCCAGCCTGCAATCATCCCGATTATTTAGCCTAACACTCTTATGCATGCATCTACACTCTACCTCAACTATTCAAGCAATAAAATAATGCGTGAATACAGTAACTTCTCAGAAATACACAAATATTCATGAAAACACCAAAGCCGGATCTGCACAGATACACAGTTCAACACAGTACATGCATAAAGTCTAACAACCCAACAAACACACAGTTAATCCTTCTATTAAGCAACAAAGTAAAAATGCAAACAGCTTGGATCTCTCTCCTCTCGATTCTTCAAAATATTTACAAGTAGGAATCAGACACAGGTCTGTCCTCTCTCTGCAAATTCGGAATTCTAATGCTAAAGAGCAGAACCCCCTCTACAACTCTAAACTGTCTATTTAACCTAAAACTACGACCGCCTCAACTAAGTGGTCCTGGAACTGAAAACAAACGAACTCCTAAGCATGATGAAAACGTCCTTGTCAAAATCAAATAAGCATGCGGTTTGATCTCCACGCAGGGAGTCATGATACGTAGTCGCTCCTACGGTACTAACAGGCAATGACTTAGCATAAAACGGTTACAAAAGATGCCATAGCATGTGACCAAATCATCACATTGCTAGCATGCCACGATGCTCCTGCATCAATGATCCTCCAGGAAAGCAGTTGAGATCTGGCTTTGGGACACCCATTGTTGAGTTGTACACAAAATTATAGGCCATGTTTTTATGTTTCAAGATTTTTCCTTTTTGCCAGAGTTTTTGGGAATTTGGATACCCAAGTTTATTATCATAATTTTCTCTTGGAAATATTTTTGTTTTCCCTCTCATATCTTTTTAGGATTTGTTTTCCCTCTCATAGGGAGGATCTTTTAGACAGCCACGGTCTGATTTTCCTCCTTGAGCAGACTGGTCTTTTCTTTTTGGTTTTTCCTATCTGCAGGACAAATTCTTAGTTTTGTACTACTACATGTATCACTATTTTATTTCAATAGATTAGATTCTGAATTCACAAAAAAAAAGAATCAAAACATGTGAAATATACTTATACAACCTTTTGAAACCTTAAGTTACTAATAAGTGTCTAATCCAGCTAATTTGAAACCTTAAGTTACTAATAAATGTGTTAGAATATAATCCGTTAGGGATTATTGTAAATAAATAAATAAAACTGAATAGTCAGGAAGCCGAAAAGGCTGGACGGAAGGTGAAACACAACCGTCCTATGAAATGTATAAATAAACGCTGTTAGCAATGTAATGGATATTGAATCGGGAGTTATTACCAACAAGTGGTATCAGAGCAGGGCTGTCTGCCATAACTCCTGCCTGTCAGACCTTCATTCTGCCATATCTATTTCAGGCTGCTTGGCTGCCTGCCCATCGTCAGTGTTCGTTTCTCCTCCCCCAGCCTGGGCATGCGTTATTCTCCTTCAAACGTTTGTTTGAGGTTACTGCGTGATTGGGGCGTTGTCTACCAGCTTCTTTCCCCTGTCTTTTGTTTGAATAACGAAACCCTAGTTCGTTGGTGAATTCTATGTTTGGGCGTATACCTAAACCCTAATTTTATGTGTTGGAGTCTGCCCTCCAGGAGTGTGTTTCTCCTCTCTGGGATTACTAGGAAGAAACCCTAATTTTTGAACTACCTAGCTGCGTGAAGAGTGCTATCTCCTCACCGTGTGAATAGATTAGAATAACTGCGATCTCCCTTTGAGAACTGCTATGAAAGATTAAGTTTTATAAGAGGCTGCGATTTATGTTTTCATGAGACCTCGAATTCATTTGTATAATTGATCATTGGAGCTGACTACATGTTTCGATTTATGTTTTCACCAGACCTCGAATTCATTTGTATAATTGATCACTGCCAGGGTTCTATACACTAAGATTCGTAGACAGGGTTTTATTATAGCAGGCAATAGATTTCCATCGTCTTCGGTTCTGGAGATTTCCATGGTTCCACTGGCTATTTTTTTGCAGTCACGGTCGAAGGTTCTTCCACCTTCGTTCTTCAAAGGTCGTCATCTGTTGCTCCTGCTTCCCTCCGACACGTTCTTGAGGCATCATCTTGTGTTCCTGCTGCTGCCCTCCAGCGCTGGTCTCCTCTAAGTTTGCGGCCACCGCTGGTGGTTTGTGCTGCCTTTTCTTCTGGCTGGAGGTGGTTTGAAAGGGCGAAGAACGATTGGTCTTCGTGGGTGCTCCTCTGTGCGTGTGCTTTGGTTGTCTTCGTGGGTGCTCCTCTGTGCGTGTGCTTTGGTTGTCTTCGTGGGTGCTCCATTAATTACAACGCTAAGCGTGAGTATACTGCTGGGGTGATATACTGCAGATATTCTTCTCCGCGTTGAATACTGAATATTGCTGCGACTTGGAGACTGAATTATTGTTGCGATTGAGTCAGGATATTGTATGCTGCGTGAATGGTGAAGCTCTGAGTTGAATGGTAAAGCTGCCTGGTATGTAGAGCTGAATACCGACTGCTGCGTTGGAGACTGGTTGAAGACTACAGTGAAGATTGCATTGAGACTGCATGGAGACTGGGTGCTGCTACAAGCCTGTGTTGAAGATTAAAGACTGGTGATTGATATATAAATATATATATACTGTCGCGTCCTCCATCTACCTTTTGTGTGCTGCGACCTACCAAGAATACTGCTGCGTGCCATTGATATGCGTTGAAGACTGTTGCTGTGACCCATTTTGTGAACTGCGACCCATATTTTGTGTTGTGAGAGCTGTGTTGAAGACTGATTTGGTTTATGGTTTTGTTATTATTATAACAAAATGGATTTGGTTTTGTTATTATAACAAGATTGTTCGCTGCACCTGGAGGATAATGTGAATCTAGTAAACCATCTTTCGACAGTCCATTTGTATTGATAAGTGCTAGCTTTTGAAAGAAGTCTTTTGTGGTTGTGCGAGAAACTTTACTTGTATGCTGGTCAGTTTGTTGGTAAAATGATTTGTGTATGGTGATTTATATGCTCCCGAAGAGAACATGGGGATAATTGAGAAATGCTTTTGGAAGAGTTGGTATCAAAGAATTATAATATTGCCTATCAGGCTTTAATTTGCATGGTGTTGCAGAATCGATTTGCATGCTGCTATAAAATTGTTTTTAATAAGCGTTGTAGAATTGCTGCAAAAAGTGAGTTTGCATACTGGCGTAGAATTAAATTTGTGCTGCAGAAGTGTATGAAGACCTTCATAGTGCACATATTTTCTTGAAATGCATAGTGTATATGCAAGACTACCTGCGTTGGAGATTGCAGTGTATTTGCTACCTTGAAGACTGCTACGTTGAAGACTACCTACGTTGGAAATTGTTGTGTTGCTACAGCCTATTGAAGACCTACTTGAAGACCAATACTGAGACTGCTATATTGCATTGTGATACTGAGACTGATATATTACTACTGACTGATATATTTTGTATTGAAGAATCCTGTGTACGCTATAAACTTGCATTGTATTCACCTTGGCAGAGACTGTAGACCTGCAAGGTTATTTTTTTTCATTTCTCTTTGTCATATCAAGTTTATTATTGTAAATTACACTAACGGTTGTAAAGATGCACTCTTTGGTATCTAGTATTGGTGCTGCCCCAGCTGGCAAAGACCAATCCAAAGACCCTTCCAAGGGAGATTGCAGCAAGAGAGGACGAGGAAGAAGAAATTTCAGAGGCAGAGGGGGCAGAAGCAAAAGATCAAAGTTGCAGTGCAAGCGTTGTGGAAAAACTGGGCACACATCAGATCAGTGTTGGAATTCATGGGACTCCATCAAAGACAAGCATAACCAGAAGAAAGATGACCAAGATGCTAGTAAATCTTCTGATTCTTGTATTGTTGCACATTGTAATCTTGGATTTAATGAAATGACTTCTCTTTCATCTTACAAAGATTGTTGGCTACTTGATACTGGTGCAACATCACACATGACATTTAGAAAAGACTGTTTTGAAGAACTGAATGAAACAATAGATGGCATAGTTTACTTTGCAGATAAGTCAAGTATTAAACCAAAGGGAATGGGCACCATTCGACTAAAGATGCCCAGATTCCCTGATTTCAAAGAACGTTCTCTATCTTCCAGAGTTGCAGAGAAGCCTGCTGTCCTTGGTGGAGATTCGATAGCAAGGCCATTCCATCCACATGTTTGATGGAATCGTTGAAATAAGAAAGTCCTCTAACAACCAAGTCATCATGACTGGTTACGAAGATGGAAAGCTGCTGAAGCTCAAGGGTTCATCCGCAATATTTCAGAACTATGCGTACATCTCTCAGCATGGAGAAGGTAATATGTCATCTAGTTCATTGTGGCATGCAAGATTTGGTCATCTAAATTATAACAGTCTTCGTTTGTTGAGAAAGAATGGTGTATTTGGCTTGCCCACCATTCCTAAAGAGAAGAATAAATGTGATGCATGTATTTTAGGGAAACATAGTAAGCTGCCATTCCATGAATCTAATTTCAGAGCAAGTAGGAAATTAGAGTTAGTACATTCTGATTTGTGTGGCCCAATGCCAACTCCTTCAGCAAATGGGAACAAGTATTTTATGACATTTGTTGATGACTACTCAAGAATGTGCTGGACATACTGTTTAAAGACAAAATCAGAAACATTTCAAACATTCAAAGACTTTCCTGCATTGATTGAAAAACAAGCACAATCAAAAATTGGTACACTTCGTACTGATAATGGAAAAGAATACACTTCAAATGCTTTTGAAGCTTATCTTCGTCAACATGGAATTGCACATCAGACTACCGTTCCCTACAATCCTCAACAAAACGGTGTAGCAGAAAGAATGAATAGAACCATAATGAATATGGTTCGCTCAATGATGTTTTTCAAGAATGTAAAACTAATGTTTTGGGGTGATGCAGTAAAATGTGCAGCATATTTGAGAAATAGAAGTCCCTCAAATGCACTTGATAACAAGACTCCACATGAAATGTGGTTTGGCCATCTCCCTTCAGTCATGCATCTCAGAGTTTTTGGTTCCACCTGTTATGCCTTGATTCCGAAGGAGCAAAGAAACAAGCTTGGTGCTCGAAGCAGAAGATGCATTTTCCTGGGGTACGAAGAATACTCCAAGGAATACCGTTTGTATGATGAGGTAAACAAGAAATTTGTTATTTCCAGAGATGTCATTTTTCTTGAAACTAATAAAAATGACCAGTCCATTAAGAGACAGCTTGATCGTCTAGAAAATTATCCTCATCCAAAGAACTATTATGAAAATGAATATGAAATTCCAAATCTTGAAGGGGGGATTCCTATTCTGGATCAACCTTTGGAATTTC
>LPNX011200895.1:108747-130852 GCA_001517045.1 Pseudotsuga menziesii
TATGTGTCTGCAGCTGAAGCAACGAAAGAAATAGTATGGCTCAGGAAGATACTTGAAGATTTTCAAGAAAAACAAGAGAACTCCACTCCATTGTTGGTCGACAATACTTCTGCAATCAAGCTGGCTAAGAATCCTAGATTCCATGATCGAACCAAACACATCAACACAAAGTATCATTTGATTCGACATCATGTAGAGGCCAAGACAGTCCATCTTCGACATTGTTCCACAAATGATCAAGTTGCAGACATCTTCACCAAAGCGCTTGGACGAGAAAAGTTTGAAAGATTCAGAAACATGCTCGGACTTACGAACACCCCTTCGGATTAAGAGGGGGATTGTTAGAATATAATCCGTTAGGGATTATTGTAAATAAATAAATAAAACTGAATAGTCAGGAAGCCGAAAAGGCTGGACGGAAGGTGAAACACAACCGTCCTATGAAATGTATAAATAAATGTTGTTAGCAATGTAATGGATATTGAATCGGGAGTTATTACCAACAAAATGTTTAATCCAGCTAAACAAGACAGAAGTCAATTATGTTTTTATTCTGCCCCAATAAACCTAAATAATCAAAAACAACTTTATTTAATTGTGTTCTTGATTACATAAAAAAACATGTATTACTTTCATAGTATGACAACATATAGGCCAAATAAATCCCAGTATCACTATAATAAAATCTTCATTCATACTTATTAAGAACATGTATAATAGTAACAAGGTAGAGAGGGTATTTCATGTAGATTGTCCTATTAGTCCCTGGCCACGGCTAGCAGGGACTCTATGAAAGGGATTGGCGCCTTTTGAATTAGTCTTTACTTAAACCAAAGCTGATTTACACACAAATCAAAACTATAACCTAAGTTTTCTTGTTTTTTCAAAAAAAAATTCACTTAAATTAATGTATTTTGTCATCGAAATGGGAACCAACCTCTCTCAAAACCAATCAAATGATTTGAGACCTTATTTGCCCTCAAAAAAAAATTCACTTAAATTAATGTATTTTGTCATCGAAATGGGAACCAACCTCTCTCAAAACCAATCAAATGATTTGAGACCTTATTTTCCCTCAAATCGAGGAAACTCTTATTAGTCCATGCCCCAATTATATAGTTTCTTATGTAAATTGGTAATATGAAACTCATACATGACCTAATGTTAACTTTTACTTAACATTTTATGTTATAACCATTTTTCATATAATTATGTTATCGTAGCTATGACACCCGGAAGCCCTTACGGGCCTTACTTCATATCACCTATACAACACCCTTACAACATATCACCTGTACAACACCCTTACAGTAGCGGCTTGTCTTCCTGTTGGTATGAGCGCGAGAGTATGAGCGGCCCGGCCTGGCTTCCTGCTGGTATGTTTGTCTTCCTTTGTCTTCCTTATTCTAGGAGTCTCCTTTGCTTGAAGGAATAGAAGAACAGTGCTTGCTTGAATTCATTATTTCCTATTTACCACTCAACTGATTGCAAGCATAGTTGCACGTAGAAGAAACCATTTTCTTTTGATCTTTTTATTTAGTTTCAACATAAAATTTATGAAACCATTTTCTTTTGATCTTTTTATTTAGTTTCAACATAAAATTTATGGCTTAGTAGCTTAAGACATGAACATGTAAACTAGGTTGTCAAAGCCTTCAACTAAGATATCTAAACCTATCTAAACCTTTAATAATAGCTAAATTGTCAAAGCATTAAATACAAAATATAGGTGTGAGTATTTTTATAGGTATGAGTATATTGATAGCATCCACCTGTTTGCATAAAAGATTGAATGCATAAAAGATTGATTGAAAGATTGAATGCATAAAAGATTGAATGATGTTGAACCTCTAGAAAACTGAAAGGCATACTCATTGGTGTATCATATCTGTAACAACATTTTTAAAAAATAGAAGAGTTTGTAAACATTCTAGTGGAAGCATTTTTGCTTAGTTTTCCAAGTTTTTCAGGTTCCAGTTTATGCTTTCTATTGTTTTCCCCTTTTGCAGATATTTTTTCTAATTTTGTGTTGATGATGCTTGCAACAATGCCGAGTTGGGCAGCACATTTCCGAGAGTTCCAGCTCATTTCCGAGAGCCACGGATTTAGCAGCTGTATATTCACTTCTACACTCTGAACAATGAGCTGAAACAATCTACAATAATCCTATTTATTTAGACGCCTTTGTCTGTGATGCTTTGCATCTGTGAGTGGTGATATCTAGTCTTTGTCTAAGTATACAAAAAATAAAAAATAAATAATCTGTGGATCTGTTCTTAACAAAGGGAAAGGGAGTTGCTTTTGTTTTAAGATCATAAAGGCTTTTTACATCAATGAACCAGAAATTAGACTAAACTTAAGAATTAAAAAGATTAAATTTGTAATAGTCATTTGTGATTGAGTTACCAGTACCAATAGATCTAGTATAAAGTATAGTTCCAGAAGCATTTTACCTTGAATCGGTAGCTTGGCTGTCAAAAACGCGGCTTCATATTTCCTGAAAAATCATGTTATTGTTACTGGCTTGGCTTTCAGATCCGTGGTAGACACATCGTTCCACCCAGCTCCAGTCATGACATCGCTCCAACCACTAGTAGAGCCATTTTTATCGTTTCTTGCTAATATTATTGATCTTTCGACTACGGTGCTAGGAATTTCGCTGTAATGCTCAGGCCGTCTGCCAGTCGGTACCGCAATCGAACTGAAGGACTAGGAAAGGAGATCATCAAGTATGAATCCCATGAACGGAATAAAATCCTCTGTGGTAACTTTGATTCCACAGCGACCTGGCTAGACGCCTCTTAGCTGTTGCAAAAAACATCGTCCATGTCAAAGAGAACGACACTGACTTTCTCGGCCCTTGGCACCGCCTATGGAGGCTTAACCGGCTGTTCCAAACTGGCTGTAACTCCGTCTCCATCTTTAACAACGCGACAGTAGAGTTTGGAACACTTCATCTTCATTCTTGCCCATCGTGACAAATTAGAAACCCTTAATGGCTTCGGACAGAATTTGCTTCTGTGAATGGTGCGAATGCGGCTGCGACGAGCGAAGTAGAATTGACGAGCTCGTCTTTCTTCCAAAGGGTTTCTTGTTTGAGGATTGAGCTAAGCTGCTTCAGCTCTGGTGAATTGAAAGGCGTGGATTAAATTGAAAGCTGCTCGAACAGGAACTGCTGAGTAGTCCAAAAACATAAATGAAAGCGTTTGTCGAACACTTGTTTCACACCATGAGCCACTTGGCCAGAACATACTACCAGCTGTTATATATCTCTATGGCATGCAACAACTGCTTGTCGGATGAATCAATACGTAGAAGGAAGACCATAGGGTTGTAGGCTGGCCTAAAAAGTACCGCTTAGCAAGTGGCAAGTTGTCGATAGTATGTGCTAAGGATTCAAGCGAATCAAGCTGTATAATTAAATCTTTATAAAGATTCCATAGCCTACGAGTGTTCCCAAGAAGCCTTATTGTTCTATTTCCTTATTTCTTTTTGTAAAACAATAGTTTATTTAATTTGTTACTCATTCAGCGGATTTGATAGAATTTTGATATTGTTGTTTCTTAGTCTTTGTAGAAAAAGTTTAAGGAATTAATTCCAAAATATCTTAAAAGCATATATATTTTTTAAAACTATTCTATAGATCTATCAAATTTATAGCTGTCAATAGATTAAATAACTTATTTTCTTCAATAATAACCACAAAATCCCGATGATCTTTATCCTGTTTAAGTTAGAGAATCTGTAAGATGATTAAATGACTTATTTTCTTCCATAATAACCACAAAAATCCGGTTGATCTTTACCCTATTAATTTATGAGACCTCAATATGTCTGATAAAGACAAGTTGATATAAAATCGGCCTTTTAGAATTTGCTAATATTTACGCTACAATCTGATAAAGATGCCCATATTCAGTCTGATATAAAATAACGAATCCCAAAACAACATCAATTTCAAAGGTTATGTGGACAATGTATAGACGTCATTGAATCAATTGAATCAATTGGGTTTGGCCTGTGGCGATCACGAAGGGCTAAGTCAACGAAAAGCCACACAGCATGATGCTTGTGTGACTCCATAAATTCTACTGCAAACAACAAAATCATTATCATATAGTACTTTCATTTCCTTGAAGGCTAACCAGTTTGAGAATCTGTATTGTTGAGAATTGTTGCTGAACAGGTTTGCAGAAATGACACTGGACATCCGGCAAAAGGACTCAATTGTAAAAATTGCTTCAGATCAGTTATAAATCTGGCAATTTATTTAGCTTTGGATATGAACTGTTTGCATAGCTGCCTGCACCCATGCCAACTACTAAACAAAATATGAATAATCAAGTTGCAATTAAAAGGAATAAATGAGCTGCGTTGACTGCACTATACAAAGCTACCCAGTAAATGTGGTTAACTGCAGTGTCTATGTAGCTGAGGCCAATTTAAACGTTGCACTATCTATGTAGCCGAGGCCAATTTAAATGTTAGATAAAGCTTTATTGATAATAAAGTCCAATCTAAATCTGTGTTAGATAGAGAATAAAGGTCATAAATATTAAATGGAACTGCTAGTTAGTATTTCATTGAAAGTACAGTCACCATCCCAAATAGAACTTCACCGATAGTACAGTTACCATCGCAATTGTACTAAGCCTTTAAGAACTATAATTATTATTGCAATAGTTATTGATATGATCTGATCATGTATCGTTGAATGTGATTATACTATATACAGGTATATCGTCTTTTTGCAGCCACTGATCTTGGTGTGACTATGAGAGTGTTTCACCTATTTCAAAACTTGGTCGATAATCAAGATGTGAGGTATGTAAACACAGTAATTATATTCAATAATTTGGATCATAGAAATGTGAAAAACCTAATTAAAATTTTATCGATCGATAGTTTAATATTAATTATAGTCTATTTGTGCCGGTCTATATTAAAAGCTGAAGGGTTGCCAAAGAAAATCGTGGTGCAGGCGTTCTGGAAAACTATTCGGAGGGGAAGAGATAGGCTGAGTACGGTCTCAGAAAAAGGAGGATTAGCTTATTATTTATTTATCATCCATATATATGTAGTTTTTTTATTACAAACTGATGTAGTGAATTTCTGTGTAATTAATTTAGATTAGTGAATTTCTGTGTAATGAATTTCAGATTAATGAATTTCATATCAGCCAGCACTATTGGTGAAGGCCCACGCAACAATTCCATTCAGCTCCACGATCTCTCCAAATGCACGCATCAACTATACCCTATGCAGTTTCAAATCGAAGGCAAGTTGATATCCTATGCAGTTTCAAATCGAAGGCATGTTGTCAGTTATCTATAGATCTCTCTCAGTGATCCTTTCTTTGAAGGTTTCTTTTTGGGCAAAGGCAGGCAGGGACTTGCTGCTTTTAGCAGCTTTTCTTGTTAGAGGTGATATCAATCCCAATCTCATTTTGGTAGTTTTGGTAAATTCATAGGAGCAAGGTGTTACTGAAGGTATGAAATGCAGTTTTGAATACCCATCAAAAGATATATAAAAAAGTCTTAATATATTCATCATAAAGATGAGCTCGCAAGATATGTCCATTGAAGATAAATATATTTGTTAAAAAAATACATATAGTATTGAATTCTTGAAATCATAGTAGTGACAAAGAATATAAATTCAAAAACAAACTTCAAAAAGATTCAGTAAATCAATTGAAACTAAAGTCATTGGGAATATTAGTTATCATGTTCCAACAAATGGACAAATAGAAGTTGTCAACGAATAACGTGAAATCTACTTACAAATATTTGTATCAATAAACAAAACCATTGGCATGGATGACTTAAGGTAGAAGAATGGGGGTGTGATATTTCCTATCACAAGTACAAAAATCACACCCTTTTTGGTTGTATATGTTTATGAACCACCATCACCCTTAAAACATAGGAAACTAAAGCAAGGATAGAATAAATGGAAGACACATTAATCATACTATAAAGATAATTTATAGTAGAACAAAACTGTATGAAACATTATTATGAAAAACATAAATTGAAAGGCGGTTGTAGCTAGGTTGTCACACCCCCGATTTCGACCCCGTTTGCATGATGTATAAAATGTAATTATTCATGGTGAGGAGCTCAAGGCAAAAGCCCCACCATCGATTTGGTCATCTATGTTTCGGCAATAGGGGTAGTTGCCGATGGTATGTCGTACTATCCGGCACATTATAATGTGGCATCATGTAAATACGCACATCAAATAAAACTAAAACCACAACCAGCTACGCCAGTGCAACGTTGAATGAAAAGGGCATGGTTCCGAAGGATAAGGGGTGGGGGATGTCAAACCTTGGTTATGGGGGAAAAACCCATGTGTTACCACCTTGTGTGTTTGCCACCCTTCCTTGTCTCATCCAACCTCTTTAATGTTTTTGTTGAGTAGTTGAGGCAGTTATGGTTGTTGGTGGTTGGGGGCAGTTATTGTCATTGGGAGTGGGGTGGCAGGGCTGTCAGTCCTTTTCCCACACGCCCACTCCACCCACGACTTTCCATTCACTCCACTCTCCCACTGCTATGCACCTGGATGGTTGTCCGTTCGTTCTTCCATTCTGGTCTGTTCATCCGCGTGCTTAGGCGGTGTCTGTTCATCTTCCTCGCGCAGAGGTCGATGTTGTTTTCCCTCACGCGCTGGTCGGCTCGCTATCCCCACGCACAGAACGTTGTTCGCTCTCACGCAGGGTCGCGCAGGCAGTTGGCCTGGTCTTCATTTTCACGGGTGTGGTCTGTGGAAGTTTCCCCTTCTAGCAGGGAGTGTAGTCTTCCTCACACACAGATCGGGGGACTGTAATTTCTTCCCAGTGCGGTCTGGATAAGTCCTTCTCCAGCGACTTCGACTGTGTAACCGGGGCTGTTGTTTCCCCCACATTGCTGGTAATGTATGCTGATATGTTTTTTGGATTGTTGTTTTCCCATGCTGGGAGTGGTATTTGATGTTATGCTTGGGGGCTGTCTATTGTGGTCTGCATTGAGTTTTCCCATGGCTATGGGGAGTGTTGTCATCATCCATTGTGGACTGTGGATCATTGCTATCATCCATGGTGGGATTGTGGTTGTTGGTGCACCCTGGTTTGGGTTACTGTTGAGTTGTTTTGGCGATGTTAGGGCCAAGAACAACTCTGATTTTCCATGTGGGCTTGAGCTGTGTCTCATTTTGATTTGGGGTTGCCACCCTGTTGTTTATGCCTGCATCACAGAGCTGTGAATGAATTCTTTTGCTGCTGGTATGCAGTGGTTGTCCCTTGGACTATGCTGGCTTGGCCGATCGGTTGATGGCCTGATAAACCCAGCTGTGTTGGTTTGACTGATTTGGTCCCTTGGCTAGGTGTAAGCCTGTATTGCCCCTTAGTCCTTGAGGAATCATACCCAGCTCGGGGGTGGCAGTGTTGCTGAGAGATTGATGAGCACGCGGGCCTATAATTGGGTGGAACGTTGCAACGACGTAGCTGGTTGCAGATCGTGTTCTTCATTGAAAGATAAGTAATCCTGCTTGTTTCATCTCTGCAATTATATTAATTTCAAATGAATTATGATGAACATGATTAATGCTGGAATGTATGTTTGCTTCCGCTGTATGATTGAAGATTATGCATCTGTGTATGCTTGTATGTTTAGCATTCCTGTTATGATTAACCTTCTTTAATTTCAGCATTGATGTCTTTGGTTTGTGTTCATGGGGCTGGTTGCCCGTATTTGGTGTTGGTTGCGTCCTCTTCGCCCGTCTGAGGGATGGGGACGTGACAGTATGGTATCAGATCAAAGGTTACAATAGTGGGCCTCTATGGGCCAAGAAGATGCAGTGACAGAAGTAGAATTACCTTCTGTCCAGCAGAGATCAGAATTTGAGATGGCAGCAACAAACTTCAAAATGGCAGCAACAAACTTCAAAAATGGTCTAAGTGTTGGAGCAGTCGGAAGAGCCAGCGGGAAAGACTTCCGCTGTGGCGGAAGGGTTAGTGAAATGGACTTCCGCCGTAGCGGAAGAGTTAGGCGGAAGTCTGCCGGCGGAAGAAAATTTGGAAGGAAGTTCGCCAAAGTGTTGAACAGTCGGCAGAACACTTAGTGGGATTGACTTCCGCCGTTGTGGAAAGCTAAGCGGAAGCGCGCCCGACGGAGCACAGTCGGAGGGAAAATTTTGGAAAATTTCTAAGTGTCCGGTGTCCGTCGAAAGAAAATAGTGGATCGACGTCCGTCGTTGCGGATGAAGATGCAACTAAGCGTCCGAAGGGAAAGTGGTCCGACTGCCGACAGGTGATATATTCGGCGGAAAGAAGAAAGACAAATTTTTCATTTCAAAATTTGTCTAAGTGAAGAAATCGTCGACGGAAAAAGGGTGAACGATTGCCGCCGTTGCGGAAGAGTTAGAGGAAGCGCACCCGACGGGAAAGTCATCCGATCGCCGACACGGAAGTACTTAGTGGGTCAAGCGTCCGCTGTTGCGGAAGAGAAAAGCGCTAAGCCATCTGACGAAGAAAGACTGCCGCCGGAAGAAGATAAGGTTTCGCATGCCACCGTTGCGGAAGCCAAAGCACTAAGTCTTTCGACGAGAAAGGCCGTCGACGCTCGAAGTTAAAATTTATTTAAGTAAAGGGCGGCCATCGAAAGGAGTTTGTCTTTGGTGTGCCGTCGTTGCACAAGAAAAAAAAAAGGCATTAGACCTTCCGATGAGAAGGGACTGCCGACGCCGGTTAGAATTAGTTCGCTGGTCGAAAGAAGAATGAGTTTGGTGGGCCGCCATTGCGGCTGCCTAAAGGACTAACCACCCGAAGCAGAAGACATCTGATAGCCGATGAGAAGGAAATTTGTTGAAAAGTTTTCTAAGGCAAGAAAACATCAGAGGTCGGCGGACTTTAGTGGTGAACATCGGCAAGATATAGCAGACGATGTTCCGCCGTTGCGGCTGCGGGTGAAGTTGTTCGCCGATGAAAAGAATAAACAGCGGAGGAATTAGT
Organism: Pseudotsuga menziesii; assembly: GCA_001517045.1. NCBI lineage: Eukaryota > Viridiplantae > Streptophyta > Pinopsida > Pinales > Pinaceae > Pseudotsuga > Pseudotsuga menziesii. Next base: position 117,740 of record LPNX011200895.1, read on the forward strand.
CGTTTGGGGATCCGAAATGGCGAAGAAGTTAGAATTTGGACTTCCGATGCCGTCGGTGGAAGAAGTAGAAATTTTGAAAATTCGACTAAGTATGGAAACCGTCGGAAAAGTTTAGATGTTGGGTAGCCGATGCGGCAGCCAGAATCGGAAGGAAATAGTGTTTCATGTTCCGTTGTTGCGGAAGCGAAAGCGTCTCATGTTCCGCCGTTGCGGAAGTGAAAGTCACTAAACTTCCGACGAGAAAGACCCCCGAATGCCGACACCGATCGGAAGAAGAAAGTGTTTCGTGAGCCGCCGTTGCGGAAGCAAAAGCACTAAGTCTTCCGACGTGAGGGACCGCCGAAACGTCGGAAGAATTAGTGGTTCCGAGAGCCGATTCTGCGGAATGATTAGTGGATATGAGACCCGATTTTGACAAAGGAAATTTTGGGTTTTCAAAGTGGGATTTTCAGCTGTTTTCCGTGATTTACAGTTGGCTGAAGTTGGCGCCCAATCCAAAATGCAGTGGTGTGTAAAAATGCAAAGATTTGGTGAAAGTCTTCATTCTTAGAAGTGGTGTGGTTTTCACACCCGAGGTCAGAATGAAGCATGGGGATAGGCGTTGGAAAGCTTATCTCGTAGGGAACAAGGATAAGTGACCAGAATCGAAGCATGAAGCAGCAAAGTGCTAGTGATGGCCGCTGCTATCAAATGGACAAGTCTGGACAGTGCATGCCCAGGGGTAGCAAGGACTATGAAGTCAATCAGTTGTTGTATGGAAGAGTAGTTCTATGCCACGATAAAAGACTTGAAAAGGGAAGTTTCCTTAAAACTCTGTCTTGCTGATTATAACTACATTTCCTAAGTTTATGCTTGAAATGCATGAGGATATGTATGACATGCATAGGATATTGCATGTTGGTAAGAGTATTGGAAATTATATATATAATGAACCACTAATGATAATCATTGCTTTGATGTTGGCATTAGTGGCAAAACCAACGATGACATGGACCCGGATGAATATGTTATTGATGCTGAGGAATGAGACCAGCAACCCTATGGAGAAGGGGTAAAGCAACAAGTCCAGGACAAAAGTGGGTGAGCAAACGCTGCAAACTCCTGCAAAGGACCAACCAAATTGGTCATATCAAGGGTGTAAGTACGACCCAGGAAGGTAAGAGTTTGCTTATGATAAATTCCATGGATTCGTACAGGTAAGAGAGCTCATACCATGTGAATATTGGAATGTAGAAAGGTGTCATGTCTATATATGTTGATGGCATTGATTATAGTAAGGCATCCTGTGTGAAGTGGACATGGCTAGGCCATGGCATGTTGAATGCATTGAGATAAATGCATGTGATATTATGAATAACTAATGATTGAAATGATGAATTGATGGCAATTCAGGAATCATTTCAAGGGTTGTTATGAATGCAGGATAGTCATGATCAATTAGCTGTCAGAAATGCTCTGTGGAAGAGCAAGGTGGTATGAATGATACGCTTGTGAAGTAAGGAGTATCTAAACACTTCATTTAATTGCATGAATGATATGACTACACCTTGCAATGTTAATATGATAATGATTGCATGAATTAAATGAGCTTTGATAAGCACTGATGTGACTAACAGCTGGGAGTATTTGAATTTTTTTTATAAATTCTGAAAATGCTTCAGTGATGGTTGTAGCAATGAAAAGGTTATATGCGTCCAAACTTACCAAGTGTTTGGTTGATTGAAGCTCATGTTTTAGGTAGATTATTTCGAGCATGGCAGTGAGAGGTAAGACCCTGACCAATGCCAGAATCTACCATGTGAAAAAGCTTATTAAATTTGAATTGTGAATTTCAAATTTAAGGAATTGCTGACAACTACTAGTCACTACTGGCTTGCATAAGCTTGTGTTTGGATGTTGAAGCTTATGTTTCAGGTAGATTATTTCGAGCATGGCAGTGTGAGGTAAGACCCTAACCAATGCCAGAATCTACCATATGATATGCATAATAGGTTGTTAAAATTCAAATTGTGAATTTCGAATTTAAGAAATTACTAACAACTACTAGCCACTATTGGCTTGCATAAGATTGTGTTGGATGTTTGAAGCTCATGTTTCAGGTAGATTATTTCAAGCATGGCAGTGAGAGGTAAGACCCTGACCAATGCCAAAATCTACCATGTAAAAAGAGCCAAACTTTATGAGAAGTCTCATGGTTGTGAAAATAGTTGATGTGCATAATAGTTGGATTGTTAAATTTGAATTGTGAATTTCGGATTTAAGAAGTGCTAACGACTACTAATCATTGTTGGCTTGTATAAGATTGTGTCAGGAGGGATGCATGGTAAGTGGGTAATCATATTATGATAGTAAGCATAAAATTATAATGGCCATAGTAGTGTTGCTTACAAGAAACCCACAATTGAGCAAGTCAATTTCTGTAATAGATAGAATTGCAAATTCTTATTGAATTTGATTACCAATGTCATTGCTTAGTTATGGAACGATCAATTGGATTGTATTATCAGGTAATGATTGATTGTTTGGCTATTTGATGAATGTGTCAGGGATACACACTGCAGGAAGATTATGTGTGATGACCTGCAAGAGCCAAAATTCATGGGAAGGTCTTCCCTTATCTTGGAAATGGGTTTCGGGTGAAACGCCATTGGACATTTTGAAAATGTCTCATCTGCACTGCATGTTTGGTGATAACATGAGTGAGATGGTATGGATTATGTCGGTGAGACATGTGAAAAGGAAGCAAGGATGGGGGCTTAGTTTTCTTAATAACCTGGTCATTGGAAACCACACAGACAGAGCTAGAGGGCTGACTTTCTTCTCCACGACCCCGGGATAGTACTGGAAGGGAATGCAGGGCCTGAGGGACTGAGTAGCAGACTCAAGGGACTGATTCCTTGTGTTCGGTGTGTGTGGGTGTTTTAGAAGTCAGGCTAGTTCTAGTGTAGGTGTTCCTAGCTCTGCAGCGAGCTCACCAGCATAGCATTCAGCCTTTCCCAACTCCTTGACGATGCCTAACAGATATAAAGGCATACTGCGACGGCAAATGGATAAGTGTTCTGTAACCCTTGCTAAGAATATGCATGTTTAATTGTTAAACTCCATATGCAGAACATGTATTGATTTATTATCCATTATGACCGAATGATATGAAATGTGATTATAGTTTTAGAGCAATAACGCTAACAAGTTTGCTTGTATTGCTTGTGTTGCTTGTGTTGGCAGGTAAAAGGTAAAGGTAAATGGTTGTTGTGAGGGGTTGGGGAGTTAGGGGTATTGTTGATATGAGTGTATGTTGGTATAAGTGTATGATGGGTTGTTATATGCCTGAGGATCCATAGTAGATCCTAGACCTGGAAACAGTCATGATAAAGTTCCAAGCCCAGTCGACATAAGGATGTACTGGCTGGACATTTAAAAAAAAAAAATTTGATGTTGTGGAGCAGCCGGCGTGCTGAACTAACATCTAAGTCCATAGGCGATCCCGAGGCTTACAAGGCGAAGCAGGATCTTGTGGACGAACGAGGGAACGCACAATACAAATAAGTATTGGATTATTTTGCTTATGAATATACATGTGTATATGATTGGTTATGATGTTTATCTCTAGACCAAGATAAAACTGATGTGAATAAACTAAACATGTGAATTTATTCAATGTTTGGATATAGGTATCGCTGGGAGCGAGGACCACGAGAGCATCCTAGGGGTGCATGTGGACATGTGACTGTCCTGGAAAGCTCGGAATGAGTGGTAATGAAAAAGGTGCTAGTGAGACGAGGGAGTCCTAGCAGCCGAGACAAACCATGTGGAGAGACTCCATGGTTTAGAGGTGTGGAATAGACCAAAGACACTAAGTGTCATGACCAAGAGAGATTGATCCAGCATTCACGGTGAAGTGAACTTAGGCTGAGAGCATGAAAAGCCACTGCGGTGATGTGGGTTCCAGGATGGAACAAAACAAAGAGGGGAAAAACTCTTACTACTCTCTCTTGCCTTTTGATTACATATATATATATATGTTTCTGCATTGTGAAAACAAAGGATTGTTGAATGCATGTATGATTGAGAATGAAATGTGTGTATTTGCTTAAGTAAATTTGTGAATATTGGAATAGTTAATTCCCTGCCCAGGAATGGACATGAATGAGCTTGTGTGCCTGTTGGGAAGGCATGAAAAATATGAAAGTATCCTTGATGAGGCTTGGATTGTCATGCCAATTAGGTAATTAACTGACTAATTTTAATGACTATATTATGCTTGGTCTAATAGGATTTCAATGGTGCATTTCACAGGTGAGAGAAGTGATACCTGGTGGTGCACATTGAATATGGCAGCAAATCAAAAGTTGTTGAACTTAGCTGGAAGTCTCCTTCAAATGATTGCCAAGACCCAAGAGAATTTTGGGGAGATGCTCAAGTTACAAAAAAGGCAGAGTGAAATGAACCACCAGATTTTGCAAGACTCTATTGGTTTGCAAAGGGAGGTGAAAAGCCTTCTAGGAGCAATCAGCAAAGGAAAGGAAGGTGTATCAGCAATGGGACAATTCTCCAAGCGACCCGATAAGAAACGGTCCAGGCATGAAGACTCAAAGGAAATTGAGCAGGTAAAGATGAAGCAGCCAGTGAGATGCTGGAGATGCGGAGGACATCATTTACGCTGGGACTGCCCAATGAGGGAACATGATGAAGGCAATAGCCGCAAAGTTCCTAGACTTCGGGATGAGCTGGAAGCTGAGAACCAGCAGGAGAAGTCCATGGAAGCTGAGGAGCTTGGTCTTGAACGTTCAAAGTAAATGATTGGACGTGGGACAGATCTGCAATTTTGAAATTTTGATGTGCAATTGTATATGTATTGTATATATGTAATGGAACACCGAGGATGGTGTTATTCCAAGGGGGAGGGGAATGTCACACCCCCGATTTCGACCCCGTTTGCATGATGTATAAAATGTAATTAATCATGGTGAGGAGCTCAAGGAAAAAGCCCCACCATCGATTTGGTCATGTATGTTTCGGCAATAGGGGTAGTTGTCGATGGTATGTCGTACTATCCGGCACATTATAATGTGGCATCATGTAAATACGCACATCAAATAAAACTAAAACCACAACCAGCTACGCCAGTGCAACATTGAATGAAAAGGGCATGGTTCCGAAGGATAAGGGGTGGGGGATGTCAAACCTTGGTTATGGGGGAAAAACCCATGTGTTACCACCTTGTGTGTTTGCCACCCTTCCTTGTCTCATCCAACCTCTTTAATGTTTTTGTTGAGTAGCTAAGGCAGTTATGGCTACTGGTGGTTGGGGGCAGTTATTGTCCTTGGGAGTGGGGTGGCAGGGCTGTCAGTCCTTTGCCCACATGCCCACTCCACCCACGACTTTCCATTCACTCCACTCTCCCACTGCTACGCACCCGGACGGTTGTCCGTTCGTTCTTCCATTCCGGTCTGTTCATCTGCGTGCTTAGGCGGTGTCTGTTCATCTTCCTCACGCAAAGGTCGATGTTGTTTTCCCTCACGCGCTGGTCGGCTCGCTATCCCCACGCAGAGAGAGTTGTTCGCTCTCACGCAGGGTCGTGCAGGCAGTTGGCCTGGTCTTCATTTTCACGGGTGTGGTCTGTGGAAGTTTCCCCTTCTAGCAGGGAGTGCAGTCTTCCTCACACATAGATCGGGGGACTGTAATTTCTTCCTAGCGTGGTCTGGATAAGTCCTTCTCCAGCGACTTCGACTGTGTAACCGGGGTTGTTGTTTCCCCCACGTTGCTGGTAATGTATGCTGATATGTTTTTTGGATTGTTGTTTTCCCATGCTGGGAGTGGTATTTGCTGTTATGCTTGGGGGCTGTCTATTGTGGTCTGCATTGAGTTTTCCCATGGCTATGGGGAGTACTGTCATCATCCATTGTGGACTGTGGAGCATTGCTATCATCCATGGTGGGATTGTGGTTGTTGGTGCACCCTGGTTTGGGTTGCTGTTGAGTTGTTTTGGCGACGTTAGGGCCAAGAACAACTCTGATTTGCCTTGTGGGCTTGAGCTGTGTCTCATTTTGGTTTGGGGTTGCCACCCTGTTGTTTATGCCTTCATCACAGAGCTATGAATGAATTCTTTTGCTGCTGGTATGCAGTGGTTGCCCATTGGACTGTGCTGGCTTGGTCGATCGGTTGATGGCCTGATAAACCCAGCTGTGTTGGTTTAACTGATTTGGTCCCTTGGCTAGGTGTAAGCCTGTATTGCCCCTTAGTCCTTGAGGAATCATGCCCAGCTCGGGGGTGGCAGTGTTGCTGAGAGATTGATGAGCACGTGGGCCTATGGTTGGGTGGAACGTTGCAGCGACGTAGCTGGTTGCGGATCGTGTTCTTCATCGAAAGATAAGTAATCCTGCTTGTTTCATCTCTGCAATTATATTAATTTCAAATGAATTATGATGAACATGATTGATGCTGGAATGTATGTTTGCTTCCACTGTATGATTGAAGTTATGCATCTGTGTATGCTTGTATGTTTAGCATTCCTATTATGATTAACCTTCTTTAATTTCAGCATTGATGTCTTTGGTTTGTGTTCATGGGGCTGGTTGCCCATATTTGGTGTTGGTCGCGTCCTCTTCGTCGGTCTGAGGGATGGGGACGTGACATATGTGACTTTGGAATTTTCAACATTGTAAACAAATGTCATTAAAGAAAATTAGTAAACAAAAACCACAAGTAATCCTTTAATATCAAGTATTACACAAGATTGAAAAAGTGGGTTATCCATTTTATTTGTCAAACAGTGCCAAGTAGTTTTTTCTGCATGTTGCCTCAAACAAAAGCTAGCAATACAAACATTCAAGAGAAAAAATTGCAAAATTCTGAAAACTCAAAGATAATCATAATATTAGAACAAGAAGTTTGTAACGAAATCATTCCTTGCACACAAATAAATTGAGTACCTAATCAAATGGAAAGATTCTCCATCTGAAGATTGCACATACAAAAATGAGGCCTTCTGCATCAAAAGATTCCAACATTGACAATGCTTCAAGGAAAAAACAGTTCAATTCACCGGATGAATATGGTCTAGGTCCAATTCAACAACATAGTATAAAATCAATTAATAATGGTAGAAATGAAATCAATGTAAATTGTGATTTAGAAATTTAAGACTCATGAGAACCAATGTTTTAAAACTCGAAATTGATCGAGCGACAACTCAAACTTGGACTCAAAATCGGTAATGACTGGTCGATTTGAATTTAATGACTTTGTTTACTCAAATATACATAAAATATTTAAATTAAAAATAAAATATTGTAAAGATTATAATCCATAATTCCAAAGCATTAGACACAAAATATCCAAAGATTGCTCATGTATATACCATATAAATGTGAATATATCAAACTGGCACAAATTATATTGTGCAATACATATATGGAACAATATACATAATCAATAAGGCCTAAATGGCTTGTAGAGTCCAAAAACAATACTATGATGCCACTACATCATACATCATACATGTTGCTACTATTCAAACTAGCAATCTAGGATTTGTAGTACAATGTGATGCAATAAGTTATTGAATGGTAGGCATGGGAAAGATCTAAACCCCATGTCACCTTATCTTAGCCTCTCAACTACTTATGGTAACTCCTAAACACATGAGAGATCCCTATCAATATACCTACAATCACCAACAAGCATATACCTTTATCACATAGATCAATGTCTTTACATGGAGTGAAATAATGAGATAAGAAGACAACTAGATTTATTGTGAAGTTGATTAAACCTATTAGTTATCCAACATGATAGATAACCTAGATTTGCAACATGATCTCCCATTTCCCAATGAATTTGATATAATCCCAAGGACACCTTAGAAAAATGCACCCTCAATGGGAGAAGGATAAGGAGGTTAAGGTGAGGTCACAGAAGGCCTCAGAAGCAGAACGCTACTAATCCAGGAGGATCTCCAAATGGGTCAATTTTTAAACTTACCAAATGTCAATGAACTATCATCAAAACGTAGAGCTTGTCGATTCGATTTCGACAGTGTTTGTTTCACTCAAAATGGACCCTAGATGAGAAAGTTATGGCAATCTAAAGTTTTAGGAAAACAGGTATTTCATGTGTAAAATTGGGAAAAGGAGTGCCACATGGCACGATTGCAATGGTGACTGACATCCATACAGTACATTCGTTGACATTAGCAGGGATATGTGGCAGCTCTAGAAAGTGACACTTGTCACTCTGATTCGACATTTTTCAGGTGCCAAGTGGACAAATTAGAAATTGACATGTGGCACTCCATACGTTGACATGGAAAGTGACGTGGCAAGGTTTGATGACATGGAATCTTGGTTGGCAGGGTGACATGGAATCTTGGTTGGAAGGATGATGTAGCACTACGTGGACCAATACTAGGCTGACACATGGCCCAATCTAGGCACGACATGTGTCACCTAGAGAAAGGCCAAAAAATTGTTAAGAATCCAAAAAATCCTCCATGAGATTCGAACCCATGACCTCCATTATAGAAACCCAAGTCGTTGCACCACGTGTGTCCCCTATGGTGGAAAATAGAAAAAAAATTATTTAAAGTTGAATTATTGTTAGAAGGGGGAAAAGATGGTAAACTAATGATGTTAAAGTTTCCAAGTCAACCAAGCTCTCCCTTAAGATTGGAGGACTTCCAATAATACACCACAAATGCACCAAGTGGGACGGGAGCCCACAGGTTTCACCCCAGGTCTCATGAGCCCCAATATTATCCTTTGCATATACACCATGAGTTGGGACTTGGGAAGTTCGTCCACCTTTTATTATATAAACACCAAAATCGTCATAGCCTGGGGAGGAGGACCAAATACGGAGGCCAAGGGTACGAGGTCGAGTCTAGGCATGCAGAACGAGGAAAGCGTGGGCATGTTTTTTGAGTTCCATACAAATGTATGAATTTGTACAGTGTGTTATCACTCACAATTTACTCTTGTTGTGATAGGATAATCCCAAGGTAACCACAAAACCAAACTTTAGGAGGAAAGTTGGCCTCTTTCCTACGAGAGAGGGATCTCTCAATAGGTAAACACAAAGACCAAATATATTTAAAAAGAAACAAATTTTAATGGTAATAGTGGTTGAAACAATTGGTCATTGGGCATGGAGTCAAATATGAAAAATAATTAATGGTAATGCCTTGCAATAGAATTCTTAACATATGAAAGAAAATCACTCTTTTACAGTCAAAATGTTGGTTGTCTGGTGATAAGGAAGAATAAGAAACAATCCATTAATATGGGCATCTAGAGATGAATCCAATATTAACTTTAGTGGAAAAAGCTTGTGGATGCTTGAAATAAAGGAATCATAACATAAACCTATGAATTCTGATTCAATATACACTTATCCAAGCATTAAAAGATAACAAAATGGAAAGATAGACAAGAAACACATTCACATAAAGGAAAGAAAGTAAAGAGTATAAAATGAATAACACAAGAATCGTTGGTAGAAAACCTGTTTGGCTCTTAAATATTTGTATTAATCTTGTAGCTCTCTTACAAAAATTTGTTCTTTCTCATGGGTTCCAACCCTCATTACATTTCAAAGTAGTGCATAAATACAAAAAAATTGCCCCTTGAGCTAATAACTGCTTACACCATAAAAATAGGCATGAATAATTGTCTTATTACATTTGTCAACTATCTTCTAACAAACTAATATTTAACGATCTATTACAATATTTCAAAACAAAATTGGTCTTCTACATGACTCGGGCCTTAAGATGAAGTCTTTACTAATGTAGTTTATATTTCGTTTTGCCAAATTTCTCTATTGTCTTCCATTGGTCTCCAGATGGCAACTCGAAATTGGCCAGCTCTCTTGAAAGTACTCTTAGTTCTACATGGTCCACATAGGCTATAGGTGGCAACTGCCCACCAATTGTTCTGAACATATTCACCAAGTCAAAATCCACTGCTAGCTTGTCAATAATGATTTTTCTCGACAAATATTGAGTCATGTCTTCAAATTTTCTGTGATTCAGTCTAGATTTGACTAGCAATGATTGATACTCAGCTTGAGATATAAGTTTGCCATCTTCTTCCCAAAAAGAAGGCAGGCCTTTTTTAAACAAGGGCACAAATGAAGCTTTGAGAGTTTTAATTTGATATTGCATTATATCAATTTTTTCTTGCACAGTTTCTATGTGTTGATGCTTCCCTACCACCTTTCTAGCCTAAGTAATGACTGTCATTCTATCTTTGATTCCAATCGTCCGTAATTCCTCATCATACAGAGTATTAAGAAAATTTACTGTATTTTTAGTTGTGTCAATTGGTTTCTTATTCAAAGCCTCTTTCACAGATGTACAACTCTGCCTAGCAGCCTTTATCGCCATCTCTTTATTATGTATGAAATTTAAGTAGGGTATGATCTTGGTGGCTTCTGAGATCAACACGTCCCAAAGGAGATGGCTAGCTCCTTGTACTAGTAACTGACCTGTTATTTGCTTCAGTAGTTTATCATTTTTATCCATAAATTCTTTATTTTTGTTTTCCATTGCTTTCCTCTCTTCTTCTTTCTTCTTGACTACATCAGCCAAATTCTTATTTTGTTTTTTTAAGCCAATTATTTCAATGTCTCTTAGACTCGCCTGTGACATAACTTGTACAATAGATTCAGTATTTGTTTCTACAGTAGGTTGGACTATTTGTACTTCTTCTTCTTCTTGTTGTCTTATGTCTCCTTTTCTAAAATCAATTGATTTTCATTCAGAACATCTATCTTTGTGACTAAGAAACATTTCTCTTTTTTCAATTGGTTTTTCTCTTCACTAAGATTCAATAGCTTTGCCTTACTGTCATTCAGCTCTTGGGCAAGCAATTCTTTCTCTTTTTCTAATTATGTTAATTCAGAAGCCTGAATTAACTGGGTTGCAAGGATTTTCAACTTCTTTTTTAAAAATTGGATGGTGTTTTCCTTCCGAGCTAGCATCTTTCGTGTTACCTCTCCTTTATCAGCTTCATTATTTATAGTTAATAAATCTCCCTGAAGCTTCTTTATTTGTTGTTGGTGCACTTTGTTTTCCACCTTCTCTTGTCTCAGTTGATTTTCTATTTTGGACAATGTGGATTGTAGATTGGATACTTTTAGAGTAGCTTTCATCAAGTCATTATAAATGACTTCCCCAATCTGTTTATGCAAGTAAATCATATCAGGCACTGGGATGGCCTTCAAGTTTAATCTCATCTCAGTTATTATGTTCCTAGTAGCAACTGCTAAATTTAAAGTATTTCTAGTATGATATTTAACAGTGACCAGTGAGACCTCTTTGCTTGATATATTTCTGACTTCTGAGTATAGTTTCAAGGATTCTTTTGAAGAGATATCCTTGTCTTTCTTATACATGTCATACAAGTTGGCTTTGGACATGAATTTATCACCTGATGCTTCTTATACCTGTGAAAAATCATATTCTTGTATTTCAAAAGCTGGGCCTCTGTCATTTCCTTTCTTTTTCTTAGTTTAGCCTCAGCTACCTCTACCAATTCTCCTTCAGATTCAATCCTTTGTCTTTTATATGTTTCTGAATTTCCTTCTTCTTCAGTCTCCATGGCCTCTTAATGAGTTATTTTACCTTCCATTTCTACTTTGCTTGGGGTGGGAACTATTAATGTTGTTGATTTCATTATAGCCAATGGATTCTCTTATAAAGCCTTTGCATCCTTCATCTATGTTTGATATTCCATCCAATTATCTCTTTCAGTTAATCCTTCCACTACCTGATGCTTAAATTCCTTGTTCTTGTTCAACTGCCTTCTTTGTGAAATACCATGGTGTGGGTCATAATTAACTGCGGTAGCTTTCTTAAAATTCATCTCCTGTAGCATACTTTCAACTACAGGAAGTGCAGTTTTATTCCTGATAATGAATGGACCAACTACCCATGGAAACTTAATCTCAGAGGCCTTCTTAAAACTAATAAAATGTTCGTTCTCCACAATTAGCTTTTATCTTATAAATTCCAAGGCAAAAAATCTAGGTGTAATGTCCCGGTTTTGACCCCATTACATTAGATGTATATGATGTATAAATTGTAAATGATCAAGGTGTGGAGCTAAAGGCCAAGGCCCCACCATTGATCGGTTATGTTATGTTTTGGATTTGAATTGTCACCGGTGGTATATTGGGGCATGCGGCATATATTATGACGGTCATCATGTAAATATGCATCTATAATTAAAAATGAACCCGACCAGCTACGATCGCGGCAACTAAAATGAGAAGGGGGCATGATTTTCACAAGGATAGGGGTGGGGGAAATTGTCAACCTTGGCCAATGAGAGAAAAACCCATATGTCTTCTTCCTTTGTTTTATTCCAACCACTTTCATTAAGAAAGGCTGGTGGTGGTTGAGGCAGTTATGGTCTTGGAAGTGGGGTGGCAAGACTATCAGTCCTCACCCACACACACACTCTACCCACGATTTTGATGTTCATCCTCTCACGCAGATCTTCTTCTCTCCACGACTGTGCTGAAGGCTCACGCACTTCCAATTTTCGCGTCCTTCCTGTTGTTTGTTCATCCACAGACAAAAACGGAGTTGTTTTTCCTCACGCAGGACCTCCATTGTCTGTTCATTCCTCACAGGGTCGGATTGTTTTCCACGCACCGGATTTTCTTGGGTTTTATCCACATATTTTTCCTCTGCGGATCTACGGATGGTTTGGCTGTATTCTTCCCTCACGGACAGATTCGTGGGTCCTACGTTGTCGTTTTCATTCATGCCCAGGCTGGGGAACTATAATCTATTTCCCAGCATGGTCTATGTATGTTTTCTCGGCGACTTCATTGCCCAAGGACGGGTTGAGTTTTCCCCACGTTGTGAGCCGCGTCCACTGATGCATTTCAGGGGCTGTTAATTTCCCTAGGCCATGAGCTGTGTTTGCTGTTACGTTTGGGGACTGTTGTAGATGGTTTGAAGTCGTTTTCCCTGGTTTAAGCTGTGATAGCTAAATTGATTGCCTAAGTGCAATGGTTGGTCTTCGGACTGTATTGGGAGCAGGGATGGGGGCTTAGTTTTGCTTGATAAACCTGGTGGCTGGAAACCACACAGACAGAGCTAGA
>LPNX011200895.1:131114-158843 GCA_001517045.1 Pseudotsuga menziesii
TTTGTCCATTTTACTTCTGCAATCTTAATTTCTGTTAATGAAATTGATGAACATGTTAAATGAACATGTGCATGTATGAATGTTGTTGGTTTCCGCTGTGTATGATGACTAAACTGCATCTGTGCATGATAAGCAATCCTGTGTGCATATTCTAGTTAAAATTTTGTTTAAGCATTATGTTTCAGTCCTTTTATGCATGTACATGTTCATGGGGGCTCTTAGCCCGGGTGTTTGAAGCTTGTAGTTGCGTCCTCTTCGCCGGTCGGAGGCATGGGGACGTGACACTAGGGGTCAAGAATGCTGGCAAGATATATGGTTCATGAACAAACCATACACCATGATTATAGTATGCTCTTCTAATAGAAACCAGCACCCTATTCTTCTATCAGGAGCAAACTACAAAGCCTCCTACGTCTCTGGTAACACTCTAGGCAATTTATTCTGAAAGAATACTTTATACACTTCTGCCATCAAAAGGTTCATGTATTTGAAAAAAATCATTACTGAAGTAAGTACCATCTCTGGAAGTCGCATGTTTTCCTCATTGAAAAATAGAAACATTCTAATCAGGTATGACTGCAACCTTAAGTGTCTCGTAGTGTTGAAATTCACTAGCTAAGAATGGATGGATTCATCTAGGAATTCATAATATTTAAGGAAAGGGGGTTTGATGGGACTGTGACTCGGACTAACTCATACTTATTTTGAATAACAAACTCATTAACAACTCAAGGACAAATATGTCTATATCTAAACCTAAAAATTGACTCAACGTTGAAACAACCAGTTTGGACTATTCATTGAACAAGTTGATATCCAAGGGAAAGGGTTGGTTGGTAAGGGATACATCAGTTCTAAAGCATCTGGAGAAAAAGGGTTGCTTCTCTTCAATGGTTGCATGCCTAAATAACTTAATTAGGTCTTCTTATACAAACTCATCTCGGCTCTAAGTGAGTGAAGGCGGGACTGCAATATAATTTTGGACAATAAGGGCGTTTACAGGGCAGAGAATTTTGTTCCTAGCAATGTCCATTATTACTCTCTCATAGGAGTAATTTGACACACACCAGTCGATAAAATCTGGGAAATTTGGGGTTTGGTCAAGGCAAAAATGATAAAAATAGGACCGGAATACAGCATGTAGGTGAGTGCCTTGGTCTTTGAAGGCTTCTATTTTGGTTTCCAACTGTTGAGCTGGACAAAAGGACATAATAGTGTCCAAAATACCGACATCGCTATCTTCAAAAACCTCCTCCAGTTTCTAAAACTCTAAGGCTTGTGTCTCAACTTCACCTCCACTGTCCATTTTCAAATATTACTAAGCGGGTGAAAACATGGCCTACCTAGTAGATTGACAATATGAAAGATAGTTTTCTAACTTGGCTTCGTCCACGTAGAGATGCTTTCTTCTTACAATGCACAAGATGACAAATAACCCTTCAACACGTGTTCCTTCATTTTATAATATTCTCGAATTTGTGATTTCGGAATCAAGCAAAGTGGTTTTCTCCTACCATTTTATTCTAGTGGAACCCTCCTTTGTCCGCCACATGGAAGCTAGTACATTTTTTCCGCTAAGGGAATGTTTTTTAACCTCCATGCATGTCATGAGAGCGGAGCTCCTTCTAACCATAGATTTAATCCATCTCCCACTTGAACCGTTGATCTTAATTTTCCTTTAATTTTAACTTTTTTCATCCTGTTGCATAATACCCTTCCTATCTATCATACATTTTCCCCTGGCGTATCATCAATCCTCCACAGGTTTACTTGATCTTCATCACACATCGTTGATTCCATTCATCCTTTAACCATCACCTTTATTTTTCGTTGCCACTAATTTTTAATTTAATGCCCAGCTTCCTTTACTGGATCACCTAATACCCGTCAATCGCATCCACTTGTTATTCCCACCATTGACCAAAGCTGGTCTTTAATAATTTCGTTGATCTTCAACTTATCATCGACTGCAAGTTCTACCAACAAATCCCATCTATGTCGTTGATCTTATTCATATTTCATCCTCGTCATTGCTTCAGGTTACCTTTTAATCTTCCTGTCGTTGATCTTATTCATCTTTCATCCTCGTCGTTGCTTCAAGTTACCTTTTAAGCTTTCCTCCAATTGATAATCTGTATTTTACCATGCATCTTTCCATAGCGTATTTCATATATGTCGTCGATCTCATTTTCCTTTTTCCTCCACCGTACATCTAAAGGTCTGTTAAAATTATCCTAGAGAACAGTATTCCATTGTGATTAACATAAAATTATCCTTTCCCTGTTAGAATCCCGGAAGTATTCAGACCCTAATGATGTGTTTGGGGTCAGATACATTACAAATGCTATCGAAGCCTAGGTTTCAACTCTACAGCTAATGGGCCTTCTATGGAATTGTGACTTTGTGTTTATGCATTTCAAATTATGTTGTATGATGATGTTCATCGTATTAGTGTATTGTTGCATGTAGGGTATGTGTATGCATATGGTTAAATGGCCATGTGTTTAAGATGTTACATGCATACACTCAACACATATCTTGTGATCATGATGTTGTTTGACTCTAGCTTATAAAGTTGCCATCATTCTAAGTGCAATTAGTCATGGTATGGTTCTAAAGTGAATTTGCATCCTATATATAATGGATTTAATCAAGAAAGTGATGATGACCCAATGGTTAGAGTGCATAATATATTTCATATATTTTATTAAAATATATCTTTTCATGGAAAGTATATTGGTGAAAAGTCTTTACTAATCTTGTAAATGATTAGAATGTGATTCATGTATCTTTGGGTGAAGGTATAATATATGTTGAAAAGTATATGACAGATATTAACTGTGTGATTGATTTGGAATGTGATTCATGTATCTTTATTAAAGAAGTGTTTCATGTATACTTGTAGAAAAAGTATATAATTGATGCTAATCATGTAATAGATTAGAATGCAATTCAAAGTGATTGATTGGTTGTAGTATATTCCAAATATCTTGTTGAAAATATATGTATACCTGATTACTAATCATGTGATTGATGATTGAAACACGATTCAAGTGGAACCGAAAGGGGATTTTCTAGTATAGCCAAAAAAGTCAAGTTACTCCAATTTTATGATTGAATGTTACCATTGCTTCCTTGAGTCCACACTACAAGTCTAGATTCTCGCACGGGAATCCTGGGAATGGGATGGTGATACTCTAAGGAACTGGCAGGGTAAATGGATGATGATTTCCTGAAAGACTAGCAGGGTGAAAAAAGTCACATCCCATAAGCTATGGAGACGAACAAAAAAGTAGGTGGTAGTGGGAAGTACTGTGGTTTCTCAAAGAGGAGTTCCGACAGTTCTTATGATTTAAAGAGATGGATGGTTAATCTACATATTATGATCCCATGGTGGAAATTGTAAGTTGGAAAGCTAAAGAAGAAGACCACTACAAGGTCACAAGAACCCTAAAGTTGTACTCTTCTTGTGCAAGAAAGCCTTGGTGAATGATGGATCACCTGAGGGACTGTTAACTCAAAGGAGGGGATGCTTGAGCCTCGAGGGTGAGTGACTGGAAAGAAGAGGAAACCCTAATGAATTTAATATGAGCGATTCATGAAACGTAGAGACATGGCAGAGAGATTCTCTAGTCGGATTGTGTTGGGGCACTGGAAGGGAATTGAGGTAACAAATCCGAGGGACTGTTAACTCAAAGAAGGGATCCCAAGGGATTGTTGACTCAAAGAAAGGAGCTACATTCTTTGTGTTGTGCAGGTTGATGGGGGAGGGTACTATGGATTGGGACAATTATAGAGGGTGTGTCAAGAGGAGCAGCGAGCTGGATTCTTTTCTATGGAAACCTTGTGAAAGAAAGAAATATGCAAATATATAAGTATCCTTGTGATATAAATGTCTTTATGATTTTTGTTAAAAAAGCATCTTTCTGATATGAATATCTTTGTGATCTTTGTTGAAGAGGTATCTATATTTTATGTACATTTTCATATAGTGATGTATTTTTGTGATTAATTAGAATTTATTTCATGTATCATGAAGATGTATTTTATGTTTCTTGTCCATCATATCATGTACCATGTGTCTTTATACCCGATGTTAATCATATGATTGATTGGTATATGATTCAGATGGATGTATTTTGTTGAAGATTGAAGGCCTTGTAACAAGGTTTGAAGACCCTATAATGAATATTAAAGATTGACCCTTGCTTCCTTGAGTCCACTCTACTAGTCTAGATTCTCGCATGGGAAGCTTGGGAATGGGATGGTGATACTCCGAGGAACTGGCAAGGTGAAAGGAATCATAACCTGAGGGAGTAGCGAGGTGAAGGAAGTCACATCCCATAGGATGTAGAGACGGACAAGAAAGTAGGTGGTAACAGAAAGTATTATGGTTTCTCGGAAGAAGAGTTCCGAGAGTTGCAACGATAAAGGCATGCATCGAGGACAATGGATTATTTTAAGGGGGAGGGGATGTAATGCCTTGATGGTAAGCCCCCAAATATATGTGATTTTGTTATTTGCTATTATGTGGCACTAGGTGCTTAGAGTATGGACATTATTATTATTATTTTATTATTATTACCTATAATTAAATAATAGTTCGACACAAACTTACAAAAACCGAACCGGTGGACGAACCGGTCGACCCTCAGGACTGGAACAGTCAAAAACCGGGTAAAAAACCGGTCCACCAAAAATACATAAAATATTCAAAAAAAAATTTAAATATTCATGTGCATCCATGTGAATTCAAACCATTATACACAAAATATGCAAAAAATCTCCAGATACATCCAAACAGTAAAAAAGCACAACATACCATAAGTTATAACAGACCCACTACACTTGTTTTCTTTCCTTTTCTAACTCATAAATACAATTTTAAATATTGTTTGGAGGTAACCAAGTCAGCCCTATTTAAGATTGTAACAGTGGTTTCAGATCTACCTTCTGGACTCTTAGCTTTCTTGAAGATTAGTAACTCTGTTGTAGCCTTGAAACAAGATCAGATCTTATACTCTAACTTGGACAGTGATATAGTAGTGCATTGTTACAGTATCTGGTACATATGCTTGTGTACATTATATTGCTTTTCTGATTTCCAATTGTTTGCGAACTTATGTTCTTTTCTAGTTCACAGGTTGATATGGCACTTTTCCTCGATTATGACCACTAGACTTGAGCTTGTCTTAGCTTATTGATATTCTATTCAACATCTATTTTCTAGATTGTAAGGAGGAGGGAGAGACTTTTCCTCTTACTACTACTCCTACTTTTGCAAGAACATACTATGTTTTAGCATATAATCAATTCAGCTTCCTCCCCTTGCATAAGTGGACTGATATCTTGGGTTTCATGTTGAGATTTTTTTACTGGTGTGTTTTATGTCCAGATACATCCCCCCCAACCAACATTCAAAAAAAAAATTAAAAAAATCATAGTTTTGAGCCTCCGTACGAACTGGCCGATTTGCTGAGAAAACCGGTTTTGAACCGGTTCGTGGACCAACCTAGTCGGTTCGGTATCGAACCGGCTCAAAACAGTTCAGTGGCCCAGTTTGGACTGGAAACCTCTTGGAACCGGGTTGACCGACCGGTTTAGCCGGTTTTGGTAAGCTTGGTTCGACATGGACAACAAACGTGGTTGGAGGGTCATGGATTCCACATGTGAGGGGATTGTAGGCATGGAGTGGTTTAGGAGTTGCTACTCTCCCTAACAATACTCTATGTTTCTTATCTCTTTTTTTATTGGACTATAGAGGTCCTATTACACCTATTGATACTTTGCATGCACCGTGTATCCATGCCCCCTTACTTGATGAGAATATTTCTGATTGGATGTCAAGAAGACCCACTCTCCCATCTCATGACTTAAGTGCCCTATTTTACTGATTTTGTCCACCGTGCACTTGATTTGTGTAAACCCCACACTATTTCGAGTTATCTTCAATTAATCAAAGTAAACTTGGGTGAATTCGAGTTGTCTTCAACTAATTAAAGTAAATTTGGGGGGATTTGAGTTGTCTCCAATTCATGGAAGTGATTTTAGGGGAATTTGTCATTCTTGGTAAATTTGAGTTGTCTCTGGTGCATGGGAGCGATTTAAGGGGAATTGAGTCGGCCTTAGTGAAATCGGAGTTGTCTCTAATTCATGGGAGTGATTTTAGGAGGATTTGAGTCAGTCTTGGTAAATTTGAGTTGTCTTCGGTGCATGGGAGCGATTTATGGGGAATTGAGTCAACCTTAGTGAAATCCAAGTTGTCTCTAGTGCATGGGGAGTGTTTTACCAGCTATTTAGGGTCAATGTAAGTGGATTCAAGTTGCTCTCTTGAGAACTCGAATGGTCATCCAGTGAGTTGGGGAAAAAGGCCTCAATTATTTAGAGTTGCTTACCAATTAGCCGAAGCTAGCCTTTTGCAATGAATTCGAATTGCTATTAAGGGATTCGAATGGGCATTCATTCATTCATTCCATCATTCATTACTGAAAACACTTTCCAGCTGGGGATGGCCACCCTCCCTTGAATTCGAATGCTAGAGGATGGGTTCGAATGATCAAGTCCATAGTTGTCATGCATTTTGTTTTGCAATGGAAATCGAAAATCTTGTGAAGGTGATTGGACACTAAACACGAGAAGTACCTCGAGAACCCTTATTTGTCTTTGATCAGTGACGTGATCCTTGAGAGTGGATACAAATGTAATCCTGAGACTGGTTTAGTGAAGGGAATCCCATTGCGCCAGGGAGTGTTGATGCAAAGAAGATGAGCAGTGAGGGACTAAGTTGTGTCTTTCAGGTTGTGACCTAAGTATTATCTTTAGAGATCTTATTAGAGAGTTCCTTATGTTGTGGATCCATGAAGCTCAAGGGTGACCTGCTCAATAGTTTGGCTTGATTGTGTCTAAGGCTGGGAGGAACATTGTCTTGTTGAAACTAATTGCACTATTAAAAAGATAAGTATTCTTTGACTATTGTTTACTATGTTATTGTTGCATATATGTCTGTGGAGATGAGTTGTCTTTGTTATTTATGTTGCAAATTCGATTCCATGTTCATGTTATATGGCTGATTTAATGTTGATAGATTGACAGCTTGTTGAGCAATTTTATTATGTATTGTTGCAACTATTAGAAGATAGTTTGTTTATGAATGATGGCCGGTAGGTCTGGTTTTCATACAAACCATATGGCCGTATGGCCGTATATAGTTGTTCTAGATCAGATCTTATATGGGTTAATGATTGAGAATGTAGTAAATTTGATATATAATAGTGGCATAATTCTGGTTTAATGAAGCATAGTAATGTTTTTTTAGTTTTATTAGAAACTAGTTCTTTTATGAATTATGACAGCTCAAAGGTCTGGTTTTTGGGTAGACCATATCGCCATATCAGATCTTATATGGGTTTAATGGCTGATAATTGATGTAGCAAATATAATATACAGTAGTGAAGCATAGTAATATTGATTTACTTGTTGTATTAGAAGCTAATTTGTTTATGAATTATGACAGTTAGAAGGTTTGGTTTTTGGACAGACCACATACCCATATATGGCTATTCCGGACAAATCTGGTGGTTTGATGACTAAGAATTATTATTATAAATCTGATATATTATAGTGTAGTAATGTTGATTTACTTGTTATATTAGAAGTTGAACTCTCTTAAATTATAGAGATGAAATTATTTATTTGATTAAATGGCAAAAGACGGCTTCCCATTGATGTGATTATATAAATTTACATGTGAAAAGGTTATTAGACCGATTGTATTCATGTGTCATCACATTGCATTGCATGTACATTGAAGAATAATTTTGCATTGAAAAGGCCGTCTTCCTTTGATGTCTGATTGTTTTAGTTGGCATTATCCCGGTGTGCTTAACTTAAAGTTAGTCTTTTATTCAGACCCTAAAGAGGTGTTTGAGATCAGGTATATTAACCAAAGCCAGTAATCCTACCTTCAAATTAGCATCATTATCTTTTATATTATAAAATTGGTTTTTGGAGAGGACCCCCTTGTCTATGGAACAAGGGGGTCTCATACACCTTTTATATTCTAAAATTGGTTTCTGGAGAGGGCCCCTTGTCTATGGAACAAGGGGGTCTCATACACCAATTTAGTGTTTGTTAATCTTTCTTGACAACCCACCACACCTTTTATATTATAAAATTGATCTTAAATGACACCCCCAACTACTTTTTTATATTATAAAAAAGATCTCAACTGATGCCCCACCAATACATTTTTTTGGGGCTGATCCATGTGTTTTGGCTATTAGACCAAAAAACTCCATTCAGCCACTGATGTAATAAAAAACCAATACATTTTTTTGGGGCTGATCCATGGGGGTTTTGGCTATTAGACCAAAAAACTCCATTCAGCCACTGATGTAATAAAAAACCCTGCGGAGGGAATAACAAGCATCTCTCTATCTTAATCAACGGAGGATAAAGATAGTCTGTTGTACACCTAAAGCAACTAGAGAAATAGAGCTGCACATACACTACATCCCTGAAGGGTGTACCGTCTCACATACAGGCCAAGCTATAACACCTGCATGAGACTGATGCCAGTCATTATGCTATGCCAGTGTTTTAGTGCACGTACAGGGGTGCCATACAACCCTACTGGGTACAGGTATAAGCCCAATGCATAAATCGTGTGCTGCTTGAACTTACAGGGGACTATATTTATTATCGTCGATCTCACACATCGAGTTATAAACTTGCTGTTATCATTAGTACTTAAATCACCATAATTTGCATACATGGGCCAGAATTTTGATTTTGATTCTATAACAAATATTTACTGCTTCACTTCATTGCAATGGGAATCAATTGTGAAAATATTCTTCTGAAAATATATGAAATTATCACCATTTGTCAACCACTGCCCTTTGAGATGGCCCAGAGGTTTGAGTTGAAAGGTTTGCAAATAATATTTTCCCCTTCATTGCCAAGCTTGGGCCTTGTTTAGCCAATATTAAACCTATGGAGGATGTCTGCATCCCAACATCAAAAACTGTTTACAAAAGCATCACATGCAAGAAAAAAGAATGACAACTACAATTGGAAACAATAGTCAATGAACTTGCACATGATTTAAACGCGATATGTTCCGAAATTTTACATGAGGAAACCTTACATGCTTTCCAACTGGTTTAAACTCATTGTAATCGCATGCCAAAGACAAAAATATGACCACATTCTTATAAGATCCCCCCAGCATATCAAAACTATAAACAACTAAAACCCCAATGAGGTCCACCAAATCAGTCTCAGATATCATTTCCTCTTTAGCATTTTGATATTGTAACTGCTGCATCATGGAATGCAAGCAGTTTTCACCAGTAGAATGCACAGTGAAGCTGCATTATATATATGAACTAATGCATCACACAAATGGACTCATACACGTATATAAGATCCAATCTATAATGAAAAGGTTTTAAATAAAATGTAGGGAGTTGAAAAGGCTCAAATTAAGATCCGGCAATAAATAGGCATAGACAAAGATAGACACTAATTTAAATTGCACCTCATATTAATTATGTGCTTATATTTAACAATACTCTGTCGAAACAAGTGCTGGATATCTTTATATATCTTACCAGCAAAATCACTTGAACCAGAAATAGTTGGAAATTGAATAGCAACATCATTAGAAACATTACATTCTGGTGTTTCCCCTCTTACCTAGAAAGAGAACATCACTTTCAGCCTATAAACTTGACTACACAAAACTACTACTAGGAAAGGCATTGCTGGCATAATCATCACCAGATTGCAAACTACATAAATACAGGACAAAACAGAAAAAAACTAAGTGTACTCAAGGTTTAAGCTCTTTCAACATGTCTTTTCTCCCAGATGAAGGTGATAGACAAATTTTGCTTCTTGTTATATTAAAGAAAATGGAATGAGAACCATGTCAATTGTTAAGCAACTCCGAAAGGGAATAACTCTCTTAATCTCTTACAATATTTCTTCGGGAGGCATATCCTCCTCATCGTGGTATATATTTTCAGCCATTTGCCAGATTTGGAGAATGTTATCTTCAGCTACACTAGCTATAACCCAATCTTCACATGGGTTCCATGAGAAATCTGATATCTTGCTAGTATGCCCACCATGAATGAACAGCAACTCAGGTGGTCCATCTTCCGCATCCTCTTGTGTTTGCTCATCATCAATCCTACAAAATCATGTGATGATCTTGTAAGTGTACTATATTGCAACAAAGAACTTCAAGAGTAATGTAAACATACTTCAGAAATCGACTACTGTATATGGGGAAAGCATAATCAACAGGCAAAGGCTGCATATGCTGTATATATCCATATGAAGTTCTAAATTACTCTACATGGTATAGGCTTGCCAATGTGAGCTATTTATACCAAAAATGATAAAAATGAATGAATACCCTGTAAAGTGTATGGAAACAGTTTTTCTGGCTGCAACAAACGCAGATATTTTTCTTTCTAGGTATTTAGTTCCACAGTCAAAATTCTTATAGAGACCACAACGATTTGACAAAAGTCTTATCCGAAGATTCCGAACTAATTCAAGGCATCCACCTAGACCTAGAATGAAGGACATTTACCAGGGATCCCGATAGAGGACAAGGGTTAGAGCATCATGACAGACTCAAACTGGAATTGTAACCACCTAGGCAGGGCTACAGGAAATAAAATGCAATGGAACTTTGATAGGTCACACAGAAATAAGGATAAGAGATCACACAAAGGCAATGTAAAGGTGGTATATAAGTGAAGGTTAGAGTTCGGCATTAAAAATTAGGCAGAATTTGAAGGCCTGATTGTAGGTATTTTATTCTATGAATCTGCAAAAAATCTTTCTAATTGTTGGAAATTAATGGAGTTTCTAAATTAGTAATATCTTCAAATGTTTCATATAATTATAAGCAGTGTTCCACCAAGTTTCTGGGACGCAGGAGCGTGGGAGCTGGGAAAAATAATAAAAATATGAACCCCAACATATAAACTATTATGTTCCCAAAGAGTTTAGTGTAATGTAAATGTATTCGTTATAGCCAAGCATATCATATCCATGTTTGTTTCTTTTTATTTGTTTCTATTTCGATTTATAATGACCATTTAGTGTAAAAGACTAAAATTTAAGATGGACCATTTTTGTTTTTAAGTAAAAAAATTTTAAAATTCGAGGGGGTTGGGGGCCTGTGGGAGCCCCCCATTTTCAAGAGGGGGCGTGTGGGAGCCCCCCAACCTGGGAATCTCCTAGACCTGCATTTCCCCAAGTTTCGCAGAAAGGGGGGTGCTGGGAAACATTTCCCATGGAGCCTCCCAGCCCCCGGGGCGTGGGAAGCGCAGGGGGCGCGCCCCAGACCCTGGGAGACATGTGCCCACAGAACACTGATTATAAGTCATGTTCTCCACCACAAGCAAAAACTGGTTTTAACCTGAGTTATGTCAAAAGACCACAAAGGGGATAGCAGATAGGATGGTGAATTTGGTAGTAAACTTAACGTGTGGAAGTACAAATTAGGCATTATGAATCAACATACAATTATACGAGGCCAGCTTAATGGGGACCAATATTTATAATGACTGGGACTTTGACCAAATTTTGCTCTAACTCAGACCACCTGTGAAAACAGAGTGCTTTTGTCAGTACGGAAACAAAAGGATGTGAGAAAGGGATCACAAAGTCAGTGGCCAGAGCATAGTTGGATAAGCATAAGGAAGAAATTTAAATGAGACACAGCAAGGACAAGCAGCAAGATCTTGCAGGAGTGGAGTTTGTTGAGAAGACTAGGGCTAAACTAAAGGACTTCATAAGGGTAGAGGAGTCAGAGGCAGGAACGTTGACAAAAGAAACTTCAATTTTATTCTCATAGCAGAAAATGAGCCCTATTTGGAGGGATGACAATTGTCCTAAAAGAAGTCCATGCTGACATCAGGCACTATCATGCAGAAAGAGAAACTAAAGAGAATCCAGAGCACCTCTGCTACATTTGAAAATCCATATTCTAGAAAGGTGAACCTGCCCAATAAAAGTGAACACCATGTGAGGAGGACGTCGATGCTGCTATAGAACTTCAATCAAGTTCCTAAAGGAAATCCACAAAATTCAGACTTAGATTGCCAAAAACAATTATTTTCGAGTAGGTTAAACAGGAGCCTGAGGCAACAAATATTAAATGTTTTGAGTTCTCAGTTGTGAAGTTGGTATTCAGATTATGCATGGGTTTCATACTCTGCTTATATTCTCAGGTTATATATTTTGGATGAAAATAGATGCCCTGTAACAGTGTTTGTATAGGTAGTATGTTCTTCACCCTGGGCCCTTAGATATTTGTAAGAGGAGAACAACAGCCGGTTCTAAGCAGAATTCTGCACTAACAAACAGGGTTTGATGTAAACATGACAGTAAAATTTTGGCAGCATAAATTAATTTTGCTCCCCTGGAATAAAAGCTTAAATGCATAGAGTTGGATATGGATATGCAGGATTTTTTGAAAAGTTTGGATCATGCCACGTGAAACAACATATAGAGAGAGAGAGAGAGAGAGAGAGACCATGAACCAGAAACATAGAAAATTTAAATCTCTAATACATCACTCCTATTCACGCTGACAAACTCAAAAATGCAGAATCCAGACTGCTATGAAAAACTCACAATTCTTTGTTTTAGACTATTTTAAAATTTATACATAAAAATTAGTGTCTCGGGGCCCAAAAATTGGACTTCTTCATTTTATAATTGTGGTTTGAAAACTTGATTTTGTTTTGGAGGATCCACCAGCTTGCTGTTTCCTCCACTTTGAAAACCAAAAGCACATCACAATTGGATCCTCCAGCACCTCCAAAGAAAAAACATATTCAGGGAAGATACAGATTCAGATCTGCAGAAATGCAGATCCCAGATCCTCAATAAGCATCTGTTAACATAGAATTAAAGACATTGGCATAGAAATGCAGGCTTATCCAATGTGGTACAAAACTATACCATAAGGGTTATCAGAACATCAAATGCATTTAGCATGTCATAAAGATCGGATAAGTTACAAGGATTCGGATCCAGATACAGATCCATTAGATTTTTGAAGAGCCGGGATCCGGAT
The DNA here is from genome assembly GCA_001517045.1 of Pseudotsuga menziesii. Classification (NCBI taxonomy): domain Eukaryota; kingdom Viridiplantae; phylum Streptophyta; class Pinopsida; order Pinales; family Pinaceae; genus Pseudotsuga; species Pseudotsuga menziesii. Next base: position 144,223 of record LPNX011200895.1, read on the forward strand.
ACGGATACGGCAAGGAAACGGCAAATACAAACAACATATATATATTTTTTTATTTTTTTAAATAAATTTATATCAAAATTAAAAAATATATAAAATTTAAATATATAACATATATATAAATCTTAAATTTATATTAAAAATATATATATAATTTTTATATACATATATAATATTAAATACTTAAATAATATAATTATTATACTATTTAAGCAAATAATTATTATATAATACTTAAAAATAACAAGTTAAATGAAACATTTTGATTACATAAAATATTATACCATACTCATTTCAATCACAACTCACTTCATGCCCTAACCTAAGTTGTGTGTCGGATACACTTATATTCTGAGAAATAAGAGAAATAACGGAAAGAAAAATAAAAAAATAAACCCCGGTCAAGGGTTTAGGAAGCCCGCGAATAGCTCGACTTCACAAATCCCGAATACATGAGAATGAATTAGAATCTCCTTTGCACGATTTCACCAGTATCCGAACTCATGAGAATGGGAAGCCCGCCAATGGTAAGATGTCACCGGCAGGCACAATTTCACCATAATCTGAACGCATAACAATGGGAAGCTTGTCAGCAGGCATGCTTCAAAGAGAATCCCAAACAATGGGAACGCATGACAATGGCACGATATCACCGGCAGGCACGATTCAACCACAATCCTGCATGATAATGAACCCGAACCACACTACCCAGCCAAGCAGATTTGTCACCATAACAAGAATGAAATAATATCTACCAGCGAGCCCGAATCCCTGCAAATACATATCATCAACATTGGATACTTTTCCGGATGGATCCTGGTCAGATCTAGCTGGATCCAGATCTGAATCCGTTTCAGATTCGGGGATCCACGGATCCATCCCCAATGCCCGTGTATCCGGTATCACAGAAGATTGGAGACCGGTCCAGTTTATTTAAATGTACAAAAACTGAAGAACCATTTCCAAAGTCATTTTGTTAAAATCTTTAATTCATATAGTAACAATTATGATAAACCTGAACATAAAGTTAAAAAATATTTGTTGTAATAATCATAGAACTAAAAAAATATATGGTGCATGCTGTAGTGCTCCAAGAGATTATTTGTTTGGTTTCAATGTTGACACAGATATTCTATTACCAATAATTGGAAAGGAAAATCACATGGAAATGGCATAAACGATAGAATAGATGAAAGGACAACGATAAAATTATAATGTAGCTGTGATTACCAACCTGCTTAGGTCCCACACCATAAGTCTTCTGTCTGCACTGCAAGAAGCCAATATCGTTTCGTTTTTGGGGCTCCAACCTATTTGAAAAACCTCTTCCCTGAAATTTAAAATAACAAGAATACACAACACAGTTACCACACAAGTCTATCAGAATAGACAAAGAACTGCATGACACAAAGAATACTACCAACTCAAATCACAAATGCTATTATTCTGAAGGTCTCTGATACACAGTACATCATGCATTAAATAACAATACCATAAGCAAATCACTCTCTATAATACACAAATAAAATGAGCAACTCTCTCCTGATAATGCATATTCAAAATGCTCGCTTACAAAATAAAATCCATGTGAAACAAAAAGAAAATCGGGATTTTTAATTTTGAACTAGAACTAAAATTTTGCACTGAACTGAAGACGGCCAGATCAAATTATTTATTCTCAAAATTGAATGTAGACAGTAGGAGAGCTCTTGGGTCATCCTCAAAGAGTATTGGCCCTTGAAAACCATAGCATGATTGTTGGGCATCGACATGACATAGAAATTGATACGAGGAGTTGACCGTCAATAAATTTTCAAAGTTCCCTATGGACAGGCATAGATCCATCTTAATCTTGGATCTATTAAGTGTCACTCTTATATGAGCAGTAGCACAACAACACCAATAGAAATAAGATACTCGAGTGGTTAAACACAAGAAAGCCAGTGTGAAAGTATGAGAGAATATAGCTGGAACAGTACACATGCTGTACAACCATTTGTATTATTAATAATAATAGAATATAAAATTGACGGGGGGATAATAAAAGTCAACAAAGTCTCCAAAAAAATACAATAAATTGGGTCAGTGATCAATTTATACCTACTCCCCAAATGAGAGCTCTTTAAGTACAAAACAGAAAAGTACAAATACAATACATTTTCATTAGACTAAGTCTTATCAATTCCTCCCTGCTAAGAGAAAAAGTCCCTGATTTCTGTTGAAGATGGGAAAATTGCTGCTCAAACACTGACTGAAACAGGCAATTGGCTTGAGTGGGCAAAGTGCCTTTGCTACCCACCAAGTAAGTGGTGGTTTGTCAACACCTGGTGAGTATGTTCCAGATATCAAGAAACATATCTTCGGGAAGGGGAGGTCAAAATCTGGAATCTTGGCCTCTGTATGTCTGACTGGAACAGATTCTTCTAAGTGAGGTGGCACATACAACTTCAACAAGTTGGCATTCACGACATCATGAATGCCAAGCTGAGGTGGGAGGTATGAACCAAGGTTCTGTTGACTACCTCGGTTTGGAACTTTGGCCATCAGTATCTCCATGAAATGCATTACAAAATTGAATCTGGCAACTAAAACCTTCCACAAGGATTTCAAAAAGTGACTAAGAATTCTGCAGTCACAATCAGAAATAATGATGAATAGTCACTGATAATAGGTGAGATTGCATGTCTTACTATCCATTCTGCAAACCTTGCATAATATGATGGCTATCAAGACAGAAACACTGAGATAACATCACTTCACTATGTCACAGAATGGTCCAATAACAATGGTGATGGAACACTTTTGAGTGATGATGACAGCGTATTCAGACACCTTGACCAATCCAATGATGTCTGTAGGTAGCTTTAGATCTGGACCCAACTGCTAGGATATCAAATTCTTCTTGCTACCACTATCCATAATGGCAGAAGTTAATCAATCCTTGATCTGCCAATTTTGAGTTTAAAGAGGCTCTCCATCATCTATGTAAAATGTGGCATCAACACTAAATGCAGAGTTGTAGAGATGGGACTAGTGACCTCTACGTCTGTCTCCAACAAGTTGTTTAGCAAGAAAGGGTTGAACTTTATTAGTGATCTTGGACCAGAAAATCTTGCACTTGTCATTTCATCTTAAGGTGATCTGGGCAAAAATGGAAGAAAAGTCCCCATAGATCTCCTCGCATGATTAATTTCATCTTAAAGTTGTAGCACCATGGCTTGAGAGCTTGAATAAAGATTTTCAAGTAGGACGAAAATTCCAAAAGAGACCAAATTGACAAAGCTCTTGAGAGGCCCTAATTGTAATACTATATATAGAGTACAAAATTTTTGGGAGAGTGACAAAAGTTAACCAAGCCTCCACCAAAATACAATAAAGTGCATTAGTGATCAATTTAAAATTTACACTAAATCACACAAAAGAGATAGGATAAAGTTGTTATATAAAAAATATAGCATAATGTATAAATATTAAATATCAATATTAATATATATTAATAATTAATAATGATTAATCAGTTAATTAGGAAAAGTAAAGAGATGTACACTTTCATTTGAAAAGGCACGATAAGGCTTATATAAAGCCCTGCCAATGTAAATGTAAATCATCATATCTTATTTATCAACTTTTATATCTATTCATGGATTATTTGTATTTTCAAAAGTGGAAGTTCGAGAAGTTCCAGTAAACGGATTTTTACTGTTACAGTAGTATTAGAGCCAATCTGATTCTGGCTTGTGGCCAAAATTGTCAAGGTTTCCTTGAATTTAGGTCCCTGACCTTACTCAAAAACAATAGAGAAGTACAAAAAAGGGAAAACAAAAAGAAAGGGGAACACTTAAAAACAGCACATGGTTTTCTTTCTTTTCCAACAAAGAAGCATTTGTGAAAATTAATAATAAAATAATATATTCGCAATCTAGAAGTGCATAAGAAGTCTTAAGGCTACTAAGGAGCAAGTGAGAATTGAACTTGTGTGGGGAAAGCAACAATCATTCCTCCCAACCACCCAATCTACAAGAAGTCTTAAGAGGAAAAAATTAATTATTGAAGAGTATAGTATAATATACAAGATAAAAGAGGTCTTTCTTTGATATATCTTGAGATAAGAAGCATAATAAAATGGAGTCTCATGACGAAAAACAAGAATCCCGCAAACTTTTAAAAAACATGCATACCCCATATTGAAAACTTTTGGGCTTATTCAAGAGAAGTCTATCTGCAGCTCTATTTCCCGTCAATCAAGAAGAATTGCATAAACGTTTGCCAAGCACCCCAATTAATGCTTTCTGAATCAGATATAATTGACAATAACATGATTCTTTTTTATGAGAAATATGAGCTTAAGAACCAACAACTATATGTTGATGATTACAAGGTCCTAACTCAATTCAGTATTGTTTCAGTGGTATCATTGGAGCAAGACAAGGTTGATATGATTCTAGGGTCAACTTGGTTAGATGCATTGGGTACCTTCATGTTCATCAAAAGGAAAAAGTTCTTGCCATTTCCTTACGAAAAAAGGAAAGTTACATTCAAGGATGTTACACTGAAGTCAAGTTCAGGAGTTGTGTCTTTTGAAGACTTCAAAGACATCTCAAAGGTGCTTTCACAAGAAGACCAAAAATCGATACAAAAGATGCAGAATGAATTTGATAAAGTCATCATGGGCAAAGAAGAAGAGATCTCTCGTTTAAGAGATCATAATCAAAAGTTGCTTCTTCAAATCAAGAAGGTGAAGGATAAAGCACAATACAATCAAAAGCTAGAAGATGAGAATCAAGATCTTCAAAAAAAACTATTAGAAAAAACCGAAGAGAATGGTCACCTTAAGAAGCGTAAACAAGATCTAATAGATCAGATTCAGAAGCTTAAATATGATGAGAAGGTGCAAGAAGAAATGATAAGGAACTTTAAGAATGATAAGTATTCATTGGAAAAAAAAAAAGCAAATGCAAATCTAATCTTTGTCACAGTTCAAAAAGAAGCCAATCTAGTAAAGAAACAAACAACAAGAAATCCTTATCGACACCCAAATTATAAGACTCATTTTAACCAACGACAAGGTCAAAATGAAAATAAACAGATCAAGAGTGATGATTTCAGAACAGAAAGAACACAACATCAACAAACTAAGCAGAAAACAAGAAGTTCCATCTAACAAAGCCATCAACAAACAACTACAATGAAGATAGATCTCGGGGTGAGCCCTATAAGGGTTGTACTGTGACTGCTGTAATCTACCTAGGATGGGCTATGACTGTGTATGCCCTCTAGGGATGGAATGTCACTTTATTTACTTTTGTAAATTGGGTTATGAGTTGTGTCGACCACTAGGGCTTGGTTGTGACACCCTTAGGTTGTTAAGTGAGGTTGTAACCTTCACCAGACTGCTAATGTGACCTTCATGAGAGTGTTGTTATAGACTGGCAAGGGTTTAAAGTTTCCCTGTATTCTACTCAACAATCTGAGGTTTGTACTTTACATTTCTGTCTCTCTGGTAAGCCCATTGTGCATTTGTTGATTTTGTCCTTACAGTGACAAGACTTGACTTCAAAAGTACCGGAGTTTAAGGTAGATCCAATCCAAATCTAAACTAGCATTGTTACTATTTGTTGATTGTTGTTCATTAGTCTATTTTTGTATTGCACTATTGTTATTTGTATATTGCAATTCATAGATTATCTCAAGGACCAACTTTAACACAGTGACCATTAGAGTGTTAAAGTTGAAAGAGATGAAAATTATGTTTTAATTTATTACAACAGTATGGTTAGGGATCTAGATTTGTTTGTTAGTTTTTGTTTTATGCATTAAAGTATAAAATTTTCAATTTTCTTATATCAAACCCTAACCTAACCCTAATTTTCAACATGGTATCAGAGATTAGGGTTTGTAGTTAACTCTGTTATGCAATCGAACAGAGTCTACAATAATCCTAAGATAAGGGTTTCAGTATTGTCAAACTAATAACAATGGTTTGAACTTTATTTTGGCCATCAAAATAATAAAGATGATAAAGATATGATATTTACACAGTTAGTTTATCTCATTATTTGACTAGCTTTAAAATCAATATTTATGAAGAAAGAGATGTGTTATTTCAGAAAATGGATTTGATAGAATGTGAACTTGATGACCCTTTGAAGAGACCAGCAAATCCCAGAAGGCTTGACCCAAACATATTTTCTGTGATAAGTGAGAAAGCTTACTTAACTCTTCATATGATTGAATCTTGACTTGTGATCATAATTATGATGTCTTCTAGTTGATCATTTATTGTGTAAAAGAGCTATGTGACTCATTATGATTAGAGTTTGTTAGCATAAGGAAGAAAGAATTCATTTATGATCATGACCATATGTGTTAAACTATGTTGGCTTATACTAACAAGAGTGATGATGCATTTAACGAGTGCATGCTCAAGTCTAAAGGACATTGGTGTAGAGTACTTGAGTTTTGCGATGCATCGATCAATGTAATCTGAATTTGCAAGTGCAAAGAAGCTTAGAACTCATTCATGTATGAATTTATCATGACCTCATATCTACGGTTATGATCTAACCTAGATTGTGCTAATGCATGCATTTTATTTGCAAAGGGACGATATGATAATGAAACCTTTGCACCACTAATAAGAGTACATGTTCAATTTGATGTCAAGATCAAGATGCACACTGTGATTTCTGCATAAAGCAAAATATAAAGAGGGAGGACTTTCTGTCCAAATTTGTTCTGATTCTTTGTATTGTCATAACATGTTGTTATGTTCTTAATGGCATTTAGATAGCTTCCTTGTGCATATATGAATGATAAGATCATGTTATTATTGATTATTGTTGACCATCAAACTTAACTTGTAGGTAACATCCACAAGAGGAGGATGTGTCAAGTGGTGAAGGTTTTTAGATCCTGTTTATGCTTAGAATTAAATGCACAACTCAAGAGAGAGTTGAGTGCACAAATACAGAGGAAGCAAGACACTTCACAAAATGCAAGATCAATTATGTTGGATGTTCATCCTCCTAGGTGTCAGCATAGAGTCAGCAAAAGAGAAACTGCCAGGCATTTGTTATTGATAGCTTGCTCCTTACTAGAATGGAACAACTGGTAAGTTTAGAGATCAAGAGGGAGCCAAATGTGCTCCTCAATCCCTAGCAAGATGGGATTGCAAAGAAAAGTTGTGATCTCCCTTGAAGAAAGTTTTCAGAGAAGCGTCCCAGTGAGAAAGACATGGAAGTAAGCCCAGTCCATGAGTCATCTCTCTTAGATTAGTAAAGGGAGGAGTTCAGGGAAACTTTAGTTGATCTCTTTGAGAAACCTATTGAGAGGTTTCATGATTACTCTAATTCGATATCTCAGATGAGCCACGTCATTGTTTTGGAATCCTCCATTTAAGAGGAGGCAGCCAAATATCAGGCTTGGAAGAGGTAAAGAAGTTAAATAACGTGTGCAAAGTGGCTCTCAGCTATCAAGGAAAGTCGGTTATACCTTCCAAGTGGATCTATAAAAGAACGAGCTTCTTGCTGACAATTAAAACTGTTTGGAGCTCTCAGAAAATCTCGTGCTCTATGACAAGTAGGAACACATCAAGAGGAAGTATCACCATGTCTAGGACATGGTGCAGTATGCTCTGTCAAGTAGACAGTTTACCGATGTGTTGACTAAGCCTTTGTCGAAATCTATGTACTTCCGTGACAAGCTTAGTGTTGTTGAGAATGCCTCTCTTGCTGAGAGGGAGTGTTAACAATAGTGCAGTTGCGAGACTCATTCTCAGGAGGGATGGTACCCCAGACAATTAACTAGGGCAGAGTAAGACCCTAGAAGGTACCCTAGGGCCCCCAGTAGTCTCCTGGTTTTCTTGGTCTGGGACCAAGCAAGTTGATGTCATGGCAAAGTCCCTAACATGTGGTTAGGGCGCCTATATGCCTCTAGGGATCTTGGTCTTGGACTAGGCATTTTCTTGGTTTGTGACCAAGCAGATCCTACAGGTTGAGGCAAAGGCTTCCTGGTCTGGGACCAGGCAGATTCTTGGTCTGGGACCAAGTAGTTCCTGCAGGTACATACCTGGTCATTTAACCAGGTGGATCTTGGTCAGTTAACCAAGATGATGATGTGTGATGTCCTTTCTCCTAAACGGTTATTCCTAGGTTGTTTATCAAGGCATTGGCCACCCCTTTATGAGCACTTAACCCTTAGGAGCAATATCAAGGACCAGAGGATCACATCAACCAGTTTGGATTTTTCCTTATACAGTGATGATAGAAATATATGGAACACACGTGGACAATATACCTTGAGAGAGCAAATATTAAGTCCTTGGTCTTGTTGGCCCTCTAGGTGAAAGGGTTGTTTCCCCACCTTGATGGTACACCTTGGTCTTTTGGGTAAGGGAGATTGTCTTACCACCTTGTTGTGACCTCTTTAGTTGACTTATGGTCCTTTACCTTCCTATTGGTCCTAGCGCCCTTATTGTGAGTGGTACCTTGACCACCTTTGCTATGATGACTTAACCTTATTATTTTTATTGTTTTATTTAGTGTGACCCTATGACCATTAGTACCATATTCTAACTAGACATAACTTTATTTTATGTTTTGATTGTTAACCTTCCTAAAAGCTAGGGTTAGCGAGTGACCCTTATAGAAGGCTTGTCAAGATTATAAACTAAGTCCATAACATCATTCTTATGAGCATCTTGACATGAGAGAACTTCAGATCTGATCCCTGTCTGCTAGTTTAAGCTTGACACCTAGGGTTACTGCTGCCTTGAGTGGACAGTTTGGGTTCTTGCTGCTTCTATCTTCTTGTGATAACTGTTTTGATGCTCCTTAGGCAAGCCGTGTCTGTACTGGGCTGATCTGTAACTGTATGCTGCTCCTTTGACTGAGCTGTGAGCTGTTTATGACCCCTTTGGCTTGCCATGACAGTGATTTCCATCTCCTAGCAGACCATGACTATTTTTGGAGCCCTCCAGGGCTGGCCGTGACTGTATTGGAGCTCCTGTGGCTGGCTTTGACTGAAATAGTTCTCTCCTAGCAGGCCGTAACTGTGGATAAGCCCTCTAGGGATGGGCCATGGACTGTGAGAACTCTTTCTAGCTGGCTGTGGATTGCTGCAATCTACCTAAGTTGGGCTATGACTGTGTATGCCCTCTAGGGATGGACTGTCACTTTGTTTACTGCTGTAAATTGGGTTGTGAGTTGTGTGGGCCACTAGGGCTTAGTTTGTGACACCCTTAGGTTTGTTAAGTGCGGCTGTAACCTTCAACAGACTGCTACATTGACCTTCATGAAAGTGCTGCTATAGTCTAGACAAGGGTTTGAGGTTTCCCTGCATTCTGCTTAACAATCTGAGGTCTGCACTTTACATTTCTCTCTCTCTCTGGTAAGTCCACTGTTCATTTGTTGATTTTGTCCTTTCAGTGACAAGATCTGACTTCAAAAGTATCTGAGTACAAGGCAGATCCAATCCAGATCTAAACTAGCATTGTTACTATTTGTTGATTGTTGTTCATTACTCTTTTTTGTATTCCACTATTGTTATCTATATATTCCAATGGATAGATTATCTCAAGGACCAACTTTAACACAGTGACCCATGTCATTTGTCAAAAATATATAGCTCCGGACTCCCTGGATGACTGGATCAGGAGTCCTATCAAATCTCACTCTGGGGGCTCGGTTATATGGAAGGCTGTGGTTAATTCGTTCTCGGTCATTGAGGCTAACCTAGCTTGGAACGTTGGAAATGGCAGAAGAGTTCAGAGAGGGGTGGATCCCTGGACTGGATGTGAACAACAACATATACTTCCTGAACCCACTATAGCTGCCCTGAATGAGAGATGCTTCCTCTTTCTTCATCAACTTGCCGACCCTGTCCCTAGGCTCCGATGGTTCCAGCCATGGAGATCTGCTAACACACTTGGACTCGATGCAATAGATGAACGGAATGTTGGTTTATATATTGAAGAACTGAAACAGGCCCTTATCCACTTAAGGGACAGGGCTGATGAGATTGTATGGGATGCTGATCCAAGTGGCCGGTACACACCAAAAGGGGGTTACTTAAAATTGAGTGCTGATGGTCTACAGGGGGAATTGATTTGGTGGTGGAAAAAGCTGTGGAAGGTTAATAGCCCCCCAAAGACCAGGTTGTTCCTATGGTGCGTGTTGGAGAATAAGGTTCCCACTTGGGAAAATTTGCTAAAAAGAAGCTTCCAGGGGCCGGGGTGGTGCACTCTGTGCAAAGGAGCGGACAAGTCTACTATGCACCTTTTTCTTCAGTGTCCTTTCATCTCTGCGGTGTGGTCTGAATGCGGGTTGATTGTAGGGGTGCGATGTCAGTGGGAAGGGACAGCCATATTAGATGCCTGGTCAAACTAGTTACAGGACATGGGACAGGGTCAGCTCATTGCTTTACCTCTGCTGGTGATTTGGGGGGTCTGGTTGGCCCGTAACAACTTGATTTTCTCGGAAATAGCTTGCCTTCCTGCTATTGTTGCTGGTAATGCCTGTGGTTACATTAAAGCTTTTCCACAACATATCTGCTCTACCAGACAGCAGGAGAGACTGGAGGTAGAGGTGGATAGGAGGGTACCGTGGGGTTATTTCGATGGAGCGGCACAGAACAACGTTTGTGGTGGCGGGGCTATACTTCATGTTTCCGATAAGCACTTTTTCAAGCTGATTGTAGGCTTAGGAGAAGGTAGCAACAATTTTGCGGAAATCATGACTCTTAAAATCCTCTTGGTATTTGCAGCTGAGAAGGGTTGTAGAGCTATCAATTTTATGGGTGATTCCATGAATGTTATTAATTGGATTAAAGGGACACAACAGTGCAGAATTCTCAGATTGGACAATGTTTTGCGATCTACTAGAGAGATTCTTAATTCTTTTGAAAATTTCTCTTGTCAACACATCTACAGGGAAAACAACATAGAGGCGGATTGAGCTTCGAAGGAGGGCTTGCTACTGGAGATGGGAAAATGGCGGATCCAGGAACACCATGGGGCCATCACCCATTACTATTATCATCGACCCTTCATAGAATGAGGGGGATTTCTTCAGTTTCAGCTTCATGTTATTATATTTTTTAATATACTTTTCAGATGATAGCATTACTATCGATATCTACAGCATATTTGGCAGTGTTTGCTGTCTACAGATTTTGCATCTTGATATTTCATGTTTTATGTCATTGGATGGTACATGGAACTGTCTTTACAGGCCACTTTTTGTCTCTGTATTTCACAGGCAGATTTCTGCATCATGGCATTTCAGCTCTATGTTTTTTGTCAGTTGATGGTGTATGGAACTGTTTTACAGGCCACTTTTTGCTACTGTATTCCACAGGTCGACTTCAAGTTGGGGATTGGCATGGTCAAATGCTTGACTGTTTTGTTAAAATACTTTGTATGGGGATGAACTATTTGGTTTTGTCCCGAAGCTTATGCTCTTACTTGAAATACACTGATAAGTGTATCAGCAGAATGTAATTTTGTTTTGATGAATAAAATTACGCTTTTTTCCCACGGGAAAAAAAACAGTGACCATTGGAGTGTTAAAGTTGAAAGAGATAAAATTTATGTTTAAATTTATTACAGCAGTACTGTTCTGGATCGAGATTTGTTTGTTAGTTTTTGTTTTATGGATTAAAGTAAAAAAAATTCAATTTTCTTATATCAAAACCTAACCTAACCCTAATTCTCAACAAATATCAGCATTGAGTTTAACTCACAATATATCAACCTATCGGTGATATATCGCCAATAAGTGTAACACTGATTCTGAAGCAATGGCAATAAAAGGGCATGCAATCTTGTTGGATTAGCATACATCAATTTCAAAATACTGGGTGGCAGTGCAATGTCACCCCCACCAGCAATATCCTAGACTGACAAAAAATGTCTTGAAGGCTCAAATAATTGCCTGAGACTATACCACACAATTAACCTTGAAGCTACACAAAACACTCCAGTCGTTTGGTATAAACCCTACCATACATGTGTTCTACCAAATAAAATGGTAAAAAGACTAAATGATAATTATCTTCCTTACATTCGATTTTAAAAAGACTAAATGAACATACTCTTCTTTATATTCCATTTCAAGAATTCATTTGCATTCGACTGCCAAAATACCTCCAAATAAAGATATTTAATATTTCAAATTAAACATGCATCGTAGATAATTAGGCTGATAATTTCATAAACAAATAAAGGAAATGGAACCAGACAAATTACATACTTGTGACAGGAGAAGGTATGCAAAGCATTAGTTATCTTGCGCAGATCAAAAAGTTTCACAGTTCTGTCTGCGGATCCTGTGGCCAATACCCACTCATTGAAAGGATTGAAAGCAAGACAGTTAACCTGAATGAACAGAAATACACTTGATCAGAAGAAACCGAAATAATAGCACTACCCAAAATAAAACTCATACTACAAAAGAAACAGAAAAATACACCTAATGATGTGTGCATGGGTTGAAAGTTGAAACAGCAACGGAAACAACTGTACAAGTAAAGTGTCAAACTGTACATTCTATATTGTATTAGGTATATACAGGAGTACAGAATTGGTAGATAGGAATATTTTATGAGGTAGGAGAGTGATCACCTTCGACCAAGTCACATGAAAAATTGTTGATGCAAATTACAGAATCAAAAATATAATAAATATTGGATCAAATCAACTAGGCCTAAGGCTCAGCAATCAAACTACTTACTAAAATAATATCTTGGAAGAATAGCCCAACCGCAAAAGCATGCTTTGATATAAAGAGAAAACAGGTGGGTCATTATTATAATCAGCTGAATCTTATGTCCGCCTACTACCCCTTATTTCACTAGTCTTTAATATTTATACACTTCTCATTCAATCTAATTCACCACCTTATAAGTTATGTCTTGTTTTAATGTCCCGCGGATTTTACTAGGTTTGGAAATTAGCTTTTAATATATTAACAAACATGGCAGATCTTTCCTGGACATTAAACCTCAAAACCTGGTTAGATTTTGTCACAATTTTGCATGGTAATAGGGCTAAAAGACTCATAGTTGAGTTTCTGAGCTAATGAAGAAAATATTAATTCTTCTACTCTATCTATCACCAAAAGAAAAATAGATGGACTTTTTACATCATCTGACAAGCGAGCCTATTAACCTCAGCTTTGTATGTAATGGCAGTAGAAGCCTTGGGCTACCTGGTACCTATAGAGTAGACCCAGGTTTAATCAAAGGCGCTTACCTCCTTAAACAACATACCAGGAAGCCAATTATGCATACTCTGCAGATGATTCCTTCACCATCCTGGAGGAAAATGAATCAGTGGAAAACGTAATGGACTTCCTTCAGACTTTCTGCTCAGCTTCAAGATCAAGAATTCAATGTGTCAAAACAAAACCCACAGTTTCAAACAAAATCAGGGAGACCTCCCGGATTTGTTAGTTGATCTGGTCTTGGACCAAACCAGGTCAGACATTTCAATTCCTTGGTATCCCTTTCAACTTCCAGGCACCATTGAAGAATATTTGGGACATGGTAAGAATTCAACGTGTCAAAACAAAACCCAGAGTTTCAGACAAGGGAAGAACAAACCAGTTTTTGAAGGGAAGAACAAACCAGTTTTTTTTGGGGAAGAATAAAACGGTTCTCTTTGCAAGCTGTCTGAGAAATTCGGGAGAAGGAGCAGCAGTGGATCCTTTCTCAATTCGCAGGCACCAGAAATAGCAGCAGTAGATCCGAAATGAAGAGTGATGTGAAGATGATGCCCTAGTTCCTGTGCTTTGACGAATAAGAACTTCATAAAACAGAAGCATACACATACAGTAATAAAGGTATGTTATTGATATGACCTAGTTGCACATCCAGTAATAAAGCCAAGTATATTTACAGTAACAGAGATATTTTCTGAGGTATTCTTGATTGGTCTCAATGGCTATGAGATAAGATGGAGAGGGATAGAATGGTAAAAGAGTTGTGGAGAAAGAAGTGAATGGCAAAACTATTTCAGGTCTGTCTGCAATTTGAAGAAGTGAATCCTGTAGCAGTACACTTGGAACTAACCTTGATCAAGTGTGGGGCCAAACGCAAATTCACCAGGATCTATAATCTCCCAGTATGAGAGTGCAAATTCAGCATTATACATCTTCTTATAAATCTGGGTGCTTATGTTGGAAACTTCCTGTCTGCCATACTTGACTGTATCTTCCAGGTTTGATGTCATAGATCTGAGGTTTGTATTTTGTTTTCTAAAGAAGATTTTGTGGAGACCCTACTATGTTATTGCTCATAATACATATACTGTTGTTCTGAATATTGCATAGTCACTGTGGGTTAAGAGAGGTCTGCAAAGAACTTGCCTTAATTCACAGAGGTTGGTGATATGTTTGTGGACATGGTGTTGACATGACTGTGGACAAGTTAATAATGTGTCTTTGAAATATATGAACAAACCAACTCTAGAAGACTGACAACAGTGACAAGTTAAAGTGACATGGTTCTAAGCAGTTTGAAATGATGATGATAAGACTGTGAATAGATTGATGACAAGGCAGTGACATGTTTATGAACAGTCAGTGAACACATACAGTAATGAAGTCTGTCTGACTTATGCAGTGATG